>JAODAL010045223.1:0-32135 GCA_025379985.1 Phyllomedusa bahiana | reverse complement strand
CCTATCTACTGATGGGGACCATTACCTAAAAAATTCCCGACTGGGAGACAATAAACTATATCCCGATCTATTGGGGAAAATAAATATATTAGCTAATCACTGGGAACATTAACCTTTTACTTAGATACGGGGGGAAATTAACAAATAAGTTCCCACTGGGGAAATAAAACTATAACCTAACCCCTTTTAGGGGGGTCTAATACCTACCTAGTGGGGGCCTAAAATGAATGATGGGTGACCCCCCCTTTTCCCCAACGAACACCGGGCATAAAAAAAAGGGATTTGCTGGGGGGATGGGTATCCAGCTTTCCTTTTAGCCCCCCTTTTAGATAGCGAGGTATAAAAACCCTAAGTAGTAGGTAAAAGGGTGCAAAAAAGTGAGGATTCTAAAATTTTTTGTAGTTAATTCTGCAGAGAGGACGTGGCCAGAGATTTTCATCATGGCAGTCTGAGATGATGAAGAAAAAAAAGGAGAAAGAATAACTTCGATCAAAAAAAAGATTCTGCCGTGAGTAAATAAATGTAACTGCAGAAAAAATCCCACGGCCTTTTTTTGGGCTATTTGCTCCGTCTCGGATCAAAAACCTCAATCCCAAAGTTGAAAAGTGTCTATTTAAAGGGACCAGTTTACCTTCCTGGGGTACTAATTTGGGTAAAAGGTTTTAAAATGATCCGGAAAATCTCAGCGGTTTTAAAAAAATGGCCATCCCATCGGTCTGGGTATTCAGCGGTTCTTTTGGTTATTCTAATACTACCGTAAATTTTCCCTTCCCACACTTCTCCACTCTTTAGCTCCTATTGTCGCACTCATTAAGAAAGGCTGACCCTGAAGGGATCCGAGAGTTCCTTCTTTCTGGGGGTTGGCCTCCTCGGGCGGAGCTGGGCCTCCCCCTTCAAAAATTCGCCAAAGGAAAAATTTTTACTTGTGGCTTATTTTCAAAGGGCCTTCTCCCTGGCCAAAAAAAAAAATACTCCACGGGACAGAAAACTGTGAGAAAAACTGCTTTGGCGAAGGCATTCTGGAGGTGTCTGAATCCTGTTACCATCACACGGACAACAAAATCTCCTTTATCTATAAATGGGTCAACGGGTTTAACCCTCATCAGGGTTTTTGGTCCCATTCTTTACTCGTTTTTAACTTTAAAAAACCCTTTTTCCGGGCCCGTCCAAGAAAAAATCAAGGGGTGATGCTCTTTTCCCGGGCCAGGATGCGTCTGATCTAAACCCGATCCGCATACCTTTTTCCTCCTGAAACCCCCTCATCCTGTTGCCCCAGTAAAGTTTTGAGAAATTCCACCAGGTAGGCCCTTATGCACCCTGCCCCCAAGGAGTCTGCCCTGGGTCATGACCAGAGTGGCCCCGCCAGGCTCAATCAAATAATCCTTTTTCATTAAGTGTCAATCCCTGCACAGGAGTATGAACATTGGGGGCCCCCTTTTCCCCACTGTTCCCCGGGAAAAAACTCTCGTTTGCAACCTGCTGGTTACCTCTCCCCTACCCCTGCCCGAAGCAATGGACCCCATGCGGGGGGGATTCTGACTGACCTTCCTCCCTCGGGGGATATTCAGTTATTGGGTCGTGGGGACCGTTTCCTCAAAATGGCCATTTTTACACCTCTGCCAGGGCTTCCAAAATTGTTCTTGCAGCATATTTCTTTTACAGGGGGTCCTTAAACATCGTCCGTATAGAAAAGTACATTCACCCTCACTTTTTTTCGGCCTTGTTTCCTCTTCTGAAAATTTTAAAATAGATTTTTTTCATCGGCCTCCTCCCCCCAAATCCAATGGTAAGTGGAAACGGGCAACCAATCCGGGGATTACAAAGCCAGTTTATTTCGGGTCAGCCAAGAGACAGGTTCTTGCGCCCTGGGCAGCATTTGTCAATAAAGATCCTAACAATCCTCTGGGGGGGTCTCCTTTCATGTGGTGTTTGGACAGACCTCGTCTTTCCTTTTTTTGCTTCCACCTCCTTGGAAGTTTTCACCAATGTTCTAGCACGCGACTTCCTTCAAATTTGGCAGCTCACACGTCAAAATTTATTGTCTAGCTTCACCCGTTTTAAGGCACAAGTAGACAAAAGACGTAGATCGCCGCCCTCGTACCAACCTGGCTCTCCTCCAAGGACATCCGCCTCAGAGTACCCAGTTTGAAGTTTGCCCCACGCTATCTTTGTCCTTTCTCTAGTCTACATCGAATCAAGCCTGTATCCTACAAACTTCGCCTACCTCCCTCCGCATCCCCAATTCATTTCATGAGTCTCTCCTCAAACTGGTGATTCTTAATTGGTAGTCGCACAAGGTGGTTTCCCCTGCCACACCTTTTCTAGTACCGAAGATACCTATGAAGTGAAGAAAATCCTTGAAAATGAAGCATTCCAGAGGTAAAACCTATTATCTCGTTGACGAAAGGGCTTTTGTTCTGAGGAAAGATCCTGGGCCGCAAGAAAACATCAATGCTCCCACTCTTATCCAACTTTTTTCACAGACCCAGTTCCCTGGTAGGGGGGGCCCTAAGGGGGGGGGGTACTGTAAAGCTGCGTGCTGCGGTCTGATGCCCGGACCGTGGCCAAGCTTGCCACTCAGCTCCTGGCACGCCTAGTGCCCCCGGTCCGGGCCTCTAAACCGCAAGCGCAACCGCTCCTGGCGCTCACTCCGCTGCACGTATATTCACATGGCCCCATCCTGCTTCCTCTCGATTGATGCGCTGCTCGTCTCCTAGTGCTTCTGGACACACTTTCCCTGGCAGCCACTATATATTCTGGATTTAAAGGGACAGCGCACTGCAGGTAATTCTCTCTCCACCTATGGCGATTATGTAGGGGCTTTATAGGGATTCATCTTCCTGATGTCTGCACCCAGTTGTTGGTGTCCGTTCCCTAGTGACATCCTGTTGTGCGCTTCCTATTTTGACTGCTGTCTATGTTCCACGTTTCTACCGGCTTTGTGTCTATGCATCCTGCTTTTGGCTGTCACTGCTAGGAACAATGTCGGGGTAGAGACATCGGGGACTCCCGGGAGCAAAGTCTGTCCTGCTTTGCAGCTGGTTTCTGCGAAGACAGGGGGCCCCTTAGACTCCGCTCCCCAGCATAGGTCACGTCAACTCTACGCGGGGACCAGAGGATCCACCTTCGATCCTTAGTTCCCTAGTGTAAATATACACATTATCAAAGCACATTGATCTCAATATGATGGCTGGAAATTCCCATCTTGTTTGTACTGGCATATAATTGTTTGTACAGATGAACGAGGCTCTTTCAGCTATATGGAAATTGCACCCAAGGATGAACCAGTCCACAATTCTCTTCTTGATATCTTGGCTAATTTCTTTAGGCTTTCCCATGATGTTACCCACAGAAGCAGTATGTTTCAGATGTACTTTAAAATACATCCACAGGTGTGACTCTAATTAACTCAGATGTTGTAAATAAACCTATCAGAAGCTTCCAAAGACATGACATCATCATATGGGCTGTACCAATTTGTTTAAAGGCATAGTAATTCTAGTGTATGTAAAATTCTCTCCCTCTCATTATTCTGGCATTTGGCAAATATAAAAAATTTTGGTAATCCTAATTGACCTAAAACTGGTAAGGTTTATTCTGATTTCATGTCCGATAGTGAGAACAACATGCACATGAGTATTTTTATATAGTGTATGTAAACTTCTGCTTTCAATTGTATATATGCAACTTTATGGAAGTAGGCCAAGTTCATACCTTTCAGTCAGATTGTGGTAAAATTGTAGTGTTTTTTCACAACCACTACACAAACAGAATTTCAAAAAACTACAACAATAGCCGCGATTTGACTGTAACGAGTCACATCCATAACGTTTTGCGTATTTGTTGTTATATACAGTATATACATATATATTGAGAGATAGTGACAGGCAGAGTGGTTGAGGATAGATATATTTCCCCAAGAATACTCTTCTATGCAGCCTTAGGCAGTAGGTGGGCAACGAGAGGCCTGGGCTCGGTGAAGGAAGGCCGACAGTTTAGGTGTCAGTAACACTATGTGACACTATGTGACATTATGTGACACATTCTTTGTTATAGTGATTCCAGTCCGCTTAGTCTGGGTCGGCTTTTCCTGGAGTGGTCCAAGTGTTGGGTGGGAGGCCACTCATGTACCAGGCCTGTGTTTGGTAATGGTGTCAATCTGAGAATAAAACATACCTGCTGTGAGTAACAGACGAGTGTTTAATCAGCGCTCAGCCGAGCAGGTGTTTATTTCTGTGCAGCCTGAAGTAAAGGCTTGTTTTGTTTTTGGTTGTAATTTACTCAATAAACCCAAGCAGCGCCTGGAACTTGGACTGTTACCTGTGTCACTGTCTCTGTCGAAGCACTGCCTGCCTACCTGATACTAATCCTCCAAAATATATGTATATCACGTACATTATAACATGCATTATCCACACACAGTAGATATAACACTCGCTATGTTGGGGTTCAGGGTTACACCGCGTGACTACTGCTGTCCAAATTGAACATTGAGTGCCGGCATGAAGAAATGACACCAAAACACAGAGAGCTGGTATGAAATCCTCCTCAGTGTGAAGCAGGCCCAGAATGAATGACTTTATTACAATACAATGGATTTTTAAAAACTGGCTTCAGGGCTTGGGTTAAGTTCATTTTTTCTTGCATGTTCGGGAATGGGCACTAGTTGATTGGCCTCCAATATGGTCATGGTTCCACCCAGGTCCATGCTCCCACATGGGGAGTGGTCCAGAACGGCCCATTTTGGAGAAATGTGCTGTTCAGCTAAGCTTTTGTGAAAATAATGTTTTTGCACCCAAAAAAATTCTTTACGAAAGCATTAAAAAAAATTATGTTTCCCCTCACAATCCCCCTAAAACATTATTCCCTTTGACCCGATTTTGTTTCAATTGTTTCTTCCCCTAATCTAAATTCACCTTGCCTGCCAAACCCGGGGTTGAGAAAAGGGGTGGATGTTTTCACCACTTTGAGATGACCACCCCTATGCGAGTGACCCCCCTTTTTATTGGGGTTTTCCCCACCCTGACGGCCCCCTTTTCCCTTTCCCCTTTTAATCATTGGTCCTAATTTTGGTAAAGAATTGGGGTTCTCGGGGGGCTATTTGGGTTCGCTTTAAATGCTTTTTCTCATGTTTAACCTTGGAAAAGGGATTTAATTTATCAACTCTTTGTTAAAATCTTTTTATCAAGGAAAATAAAAGGGAAATCACTCCCTCAAAAATCAGAACTATAACTATGCAGTGCCTACTTGAGTAAACCCAATTCTGCCACCCTAAAACATCCACCCAAAAATAACTGTCCCTGGGTCCTTCACTATAGAGTTCTCCTTCCACTCTTTGGACGATCACCCAATTTTGTAAAGGGGCCATCGTCACCTTCCCAGTGGGACCAGGTTTTCGGAAATATGTCAACAAGTCCCCAACATTTTGCAAACACCCCCCTTTTTTTCTGCTAAAACATGTCCAAACCCATTCTATTCTAAAACGTCAGGGTAAGGGGGGACCAAGTTGGTTGGGTAGACCTTGGGAGGACCCAAGTAATTAAAAAACCCTTTGTTGGGTTGTAAAACAGGTAATTAATCCAGTCAACATTTTCATTAATGACCACATAGGGCATAAAAAATGATAGAACCCCCTGCTTGACTTGGTCACACCCTTTAAATTCAGGAGGGACCCCCCTTGGGACATCCATGGGATCTATGTACAGTAATAGTGGGTCAAACTGCCGCGGGGGCCCCTCCCTTTTGTGTCTGCTATGTGGTTACCTTCCAAGATCCCAAAGGGGTCCTCTGGTTTGGGACTTATGTGGAAAGGCATGATTGATTTTAAACTTTTCCAAAGGGCCTCGTTAAAAAATTTCCTGGTAGATTTTTGGCACCTCCCCTGGTTTTGGGTCTTGGAACTTGGGATCTTAAAATTTCCAAACCTTCACAGGCCTTTTTGGGGTTTTTAGAGTATTGGGGGAACAAAACCCAAAAAAACCTCTTCTGCACAGACAGGGAAAAATTTAGGGGTAATGTGCCCCATGGGGGTTGGCCTGCACATATATAACAATTTGTTTTAAATTTTTGGGTTTGGGGGGAGATACTTTTGCCTTCCACCCCGGGGGTTTTATTTCATTATACCCTGTTTCCATTGCCAGGGTGTCCTCAAAAGTGGGATTTGCCCCTGGCCCCATTTTTTTGAATGGATTTTGGAAGCCCAAGGGGTTTGGGCTCCCAGGTTTTTTTCATATTTTAGCCGTGCCAACTTGGGAGAGCCCACCATATCTTCATCTTGAATTTACCAAGATGGGAACAACCGTAACATCCCCCATATATATGTATATATGTAACCATCACATAAGTTCCTGCATCTATGGGTTGGGGTTACTCAATATTGAGAACCAATGGATTGCAAGCTCCTATATAACCACAATTTTTATTAGTTTGTTGCCTAGTAAGAGTCATTCTAGTGAGGAGGGATCTTTTTTTTTAATCTTTTTTTTGTTCAGTGCCAGTTGAGGGCTGTATTCCCCATCACCCCGTTTCCCCTGGGCTGTTCAAAGCTGCAAGCTTACCCACCCTTCACCATCACACAATATATTTGTTGCCTCCCCTTAAACTGGTGGGGGCCCCACCCACTGTGGGCCCAACTAGATAACAATGACAAAACAAGTAATCAAATGTATATGTGGCTACTTGGGCACTTGAGAATTATACCAAAAAGGGGGTCACCCCATTATCCTTGGTGATTACACTTGAAATTCTTAATGTGCGGGGAACACGCAGAAGAAAATTTAGGGGCCCCATAAGGAGACCTTTTTGCAGTGGGTGCATGGACCCCTGTTTCCTCCCTTCAATTTTTTACCACTGTGGGAGTGGTCAAAGGGCTTGGAATGGGCCGTCAAATCTAGGGGGCCCTATTCTCTCACTTTTTTCACCAGTACGTAGTCTCCTGGGTTTCATAAAATGACAACTGGGATCAAGTTTAGATCTGGAATAGAAAAGGAGACTAAAGCATTGTTTTCTTCCAATTCTTTTTCACAGAGAGATCACGAAATTCCAAGACTATCATTCCCTAAAATTAACGTTGGGGACGGTACCTCCCACTCCAGGGGGCCCCCCAAAAAGGGATTTCAAAGGAGACAGGCGTGGCGTCTTGTGGTTTTTTTTTACGAATACAGAGCTATTGGAAAAAAAATCTGGCCAGGGCGGGGACAGTTAAAAAGGTTTTTATCCCCGCCTGATCGGTTTTCCATTACTCAGGTCCCCCTGATCTTGGGTTGAGCCTTGTCCTTACAAACAAAACCTGCTTTTCTCTCCAGTGGTTTTTAGGCGCCCACATACCTTTTGCCTCCTCTGAGCCCAAATTTTTTCCATGTCTTTCACTTTAATGATTGCTACTTGTTGGGGGTTTGGGTGACCCCCCCCTTGCTGCATTACTTCAAGGCAATAGAATAAAGGCGTGGGTCATCATCACGGGGTAGTGGGAAGGGGGGTATCACCCTCTGGGATCCGTATTTTCCCCCCTTGAGAGAGAACAGGGTGGCGGGTTGAGAAATTGTATCTTTGAACCTAACTTGGGAAGAAAGTAAAGGGAGCTTTGGAGGGGTTTTGGCTTTTACAACTCATATACGGCCCACAGCTAATTTATAAGATTGAAAGGGAGATTCCCTATGTGGTGGGGCAATTCGGTGGTAGTAAAGGGACATGGCTTTCTATGATGCGGTCACTGTCATGCTGAATGGTTTTCCGCTAAACAAGGATTTTTTGTTTTGGCAAGGCTGCCCCCTTGTTGTAGTTGGTTTTGGCTGCATTCACGTGGCCTAAACCAGAGGGTTTCGGGGTCACCGGGGCCGGCTGACAATCTGTCGATTGGACAAGGTAAGCTTAAACCCCTGCAGACCCCGGGGTCGGGGTCTGTCTTTCATTGCAACGTGAGGCCCCCATTTGTAAAAAGTTGGGGTGGGGGGATGATTCCTCTGGTCCGCACCCGAAGGTGGACCAAACTGTGGTTCATCGATTTAAACCCCTTTTTCCTAAATTGCTCATCTGTCATGGGGGAAAACAGGGCTAATTTAAAAGGGCTATCCCCTTAAAAAAATGGAAACAAGGGGTCATCTTTTCCTTGGGACATAGTCTACCTTCCGCAGTAATACAGGGGTATAAGGTGTTTCAGATGGCCACCCGGGAGAGGAAATGCTGGGCTAGGTGACACCTTCCGGGGGCGGGAGCGGAAGTAGTAACACCGGCATTGGGGGATTTGGGGGGCCCTGGGTTGGGGCGGGGAAGGGGCAGGATCAAATGACTCACAGGTGATGAAAAAGTGCGGGGGTTTTGGGGTGAGAAAAGGGAGTGGGGGGGAAGTGGGATGGAAACTTTTTGTGTACGGGAAAGGAGCAGGATTTTGGGCTTCCTCTGCCAGCAACACAATTACTTGCAGGGGGGGGATTTTTCTGGCCACAATTGGGACCTCCCACACGAAAATCAGCTCCACGTAAAAATGGCGGACGTTTTGTCGGTGAACAATACTTATAACCAATAACATTTCCTTTCTTATCCCTACATTCAGTTTCAGTCCACCCTTCTTTTGATATCTCTTCAGCTGTCTTTTTCCAAGCTAATGCAGCATCTAAAAGCTTGGTATCGTCAAGCCCTCCCTTGTTGTCTTTCACAGCTAAAGCCGACAATTGAGGTTGAAGTCTACTCTCCGGGTGAAAACCACACATGATCATTAACTTTTTAACCTTCTCTACATGCTTCTTTTCTTCTCTTGTCGACACTAGGTCCTGCGGACTGATTGAGCCCTATAACGAGCCGTCTTTACCCCTCATAAACCTGAGGAACCTAATCATATCAATGCTTATTAGACTCACACGTACTAGCGTACCTCCCTCTCGAGCTACCGGTTAGCTGGGAGTCCCTTCTGCTAGAATTTCTCCCCTACTCTGCAATTGGCACTGTCCTGATCTAGCTAGAGTATTGTCTAGTCTGCAACTGTCAACATCTCCTCTGTGTATCTAATCTTGCTAGAACTTCCTCTAGTCTGCAACCAGCAACATGTGCTTCAGTCTAGCTAGAATTTCCTACTCATTTCCTAGTCACCAACTGATAGCATCAAGCCCAATCTAGGTAGGATTTTTTCCCAAAATTAAACCCGTGTGTCAGTCCCTTTTCCGCAGGATCTACCAACTGATACACAGACAGTAGTCAGGCAGGCTCGGCAGCTGGGATCAGGTTCTTAAGACAATACAGCGGGAACGCTATGCGCCGACCAGAAACCCTGGGCTGACCAGACAAACACCCCGACCCAACCTGGAACCGTCCAAATACACAGGCAAGCTACAGATTTCAATAAGAAAACCATAGACCTTACCGTGTTTTCAAGTGGAGGTGATCAGTTTCCCCATTTTTGACAGTCCGAGGAAGTCCAGGTGGTCACCGTCAGGTCCCCCAGGGAATGTGTCCTGTCGGGTACTGCCCCACGACTGGCCCAAACTTGGGGGTTCGGGGTTACACCCTGACACGTGTCCCCAAATTGCACTGAGTTCGGCAGAAGAAATGACACCAAAAACCAGAGAGCTCAGTGTAAAGCGGGCCCAGAATGAAGACTTTATTACAATAAAATGGATTTTTACAAACGGGGCTTCAGGGCGTGGTTAAATTCATTTGTTTTTGCAGTGTTAGAATGTGCACAGTTGTTTTGGCTCCTAATATGGTCAGGGTTTTCCACCCAGGGTCCCATCCCACAAATGGGAGTGGTCCAAAAGGGGCCCATTTTTGGGTATTGTGCTTTCAGCTAATTTTATATGTTAAAATAATTTTGTTTTTGCACCAAAAAACTTCATTACGAAAGCATTAGAAAAATATATGTTTCCCCTCACAGCTATATAATTTCCATTATGCATATACCCTATATAACATGTATATTTATAATATACACAATATCATACAAAATATGGCATATACATTATACTTGACCATGCATAATACATATATGCTATTTTTAAGGGGGGTTTTTAAAATTTAAACAAATTTTTCAAAATAGGTCCCAAATACATGAAATAGAAAGACAAACAAAAACACTCACCTTTGCACTTACTACCGATCCAGCGTTGAAGCCGACGGTGGTATCTCTGGTCTCTATTTATTTAGTCTTTCTGAATGGCTGCTACAGAGAGTCAGTGGTCATGTGCCATCTGACTTTATAGAGTGAATAGCGCACGATCAGGGATGATATTAGAATGATGTGTGACCCGTGAAGCCACTGATTGGCTGTAGCAGCTACTGTATTTGTCCTTTTGAAGGACCATAAATAAAATAGAGACCAGAGACCCCAATGACTGCTTCAAGGCTGGGTCAGCAATAACTGCAAAGATTAGAGTATATAAATTTTTCTTTATAAATATGGGACCGATTTTTGTTGATGCTAATGGTGTCATAACTTTAAAGTCACCATTTTCAAAATTGATAGTACTTTTGCAACCATTCTATAGTGCACACTAACCACATACAGTACAAACTCACAGTGTAGTACATACATACATACACACACTTCAAAGCTCTAATGTAAAAACCATAGCAATCAAATATACATGCACCCACTATAGTACAGAAAGCATATTCACTAGGGGTTTCACAGCACAACGCACAGTAGAGGGTTTTCGGAGTTATTGGTAAAATACACTACAGAAATGTAATAACTGTTTAATAATGTTTTCTTAATTTAAAAGATTGCAATATTTTATTTATGTAGAAAAGTCTATTACCCTTTTTCGCCCTTGTACCTGCTAGCAGCTAGTGCACTCTGGAAAAGTACAGAGCTCTTTGCTATTTAATCAGTCACAGTCACTCTTCTCTAGTGGTGGGAGTTTCCATAGCCTCTCTCTCTCGCTCTTTCTTTCTCTCTCTCTTTCTTTCTTTTTCTCTCTCTCTCTCATGGTCATATGAGCCTGAAATAGAACTTTTTGATTTCAACTCCTCTTGCCATGTTTGGAGGAAAAAGGGTGAGTCCAATCCAAGAACACCATCCCAACCATGAAGAATGGGGTGGAAATATCATATTTTGGGGGGGGCTTTTCTTCAGAGGGGGCAGGAAAACAAAACCGTATTGAAGGGGGGAGGATCGGGCCATGATCCAAGATTTTGGCCAACAACCTCCTTCCCCTGTCACATGCTCGGTGGAGAGATTTGGGTCCACTGGCACCGCGGGGGTTGAAGACCTCGCCAAAGGAGCGGGATCAAGGGCCCCTGTCTTCACCGCATCCCCGCAAAGCAGGAAGGACTTAGCTGCAGGGGAAACCCCCCGGTCGCTACCCTCGACTAAGCCCTGGCGGTGACAGCTGAAGTGGTAGGCACAGAAAAGTTAAAGCAGAGGGGCATCAGGAGGGGCTGCAGGGGGAACGGGTGGAACGTGGGCAGCAGATGGAGGAAAGTCAGGGAGCTAAAAAGGATGCAGTAGGAGTAAAAAGGATAAAAGCAGACGTAGCCAAACTAAACCAGGAAAGGACCCCAACAAGGGCGGTAGAACAAAAAACGGGGCCTTAAAGGGGTTTTGCCACCATGTATTCGACGTGGGATGCTTTAAAAACATAAGTTAGGCACTTTCCTAAAGATGCATTTAAAAAAAATGTAAGGGGCTTTGGTATGAACAAGACAAAACATAAAGAGTTACATCTTACTTGGATTTATCACCCAATTGTCACGACAAAAAAGCAGCATTTTGTCTGTCTTAGTTATTTACACCCAAATGTCACTGACAGCAAGCAGAGATCTTTACTTGAAGCTGACATTTGTCCTTGTAGTTGAGTAAAGGATCTCTGCCTGTTGTCAGAACAATTTGATTGAACATCACTACAACAGAATTAAAAGCTGCTTGCTGTCAGTGAACGTTGAGTTATAGAGTTGAAATCTTTACTTGGGTGATAGCTGCTTTTTTGTCAGTGACAACTGGGTGATAAGTCCCAGTAAAGATGTCAACTCTATCACCCAATGTTCACTGACAGCAAGCACCTCTAACCCTAGCCCTATCTATAACCCTAACCCTCTAACCCTACCTCTAACCCTAACCCTACCTCTAACCCTCAACCTAACTCTAAACCTAACACTACCACTACCTCTATCCCAAACCCTACCTCTAACCCTAACCCTATCTATAACCCTAACCCTACCTCTAACCCTAACCCTATCTATAACCTTAACCCTCCCTCTAACCCTACCTATAACCTTAATCCTACCTCTAACCCTACCCCTAACCCTACTTCTAACCCAACCTCTAACCATAACCCTACCTCTAACCTTAACCCTCCCTCTAACCCTAACCCTAAACATCTAACCCTAACCCTACCTCTAACCTTAACCCTCCCTCTAACCCTAACCTTCCCTCTAAACCTAACCCTACCTCTAACCCTAACCCTATCTATAACCCTAAGCCTACCTCTAATCTCTAATGCTAACCCTGCTTTCAACTCTAAACATAACTTTAACCCTAACCTACCAGGAAAGAGAGGATGGTGAGCAGAGGTACAGGGGAGACAACAGTGCATTACAAAGCATATACATCGTGCAGGCAGTACGGATCTCTGCGGTCTAGCCAAACACTCACCATGTTCGCTCAGCTAGACTGCAGAGCTCCTCCCGCTGCAGAAGCTGATGAAAAATGAGGATCGGCTGCGGGAGCGTGCACGACTCGTGGTGCGATGACGTCACTAAGGGCCGTCTGGAGGGTTTTTTTTAAACTTCAGAATAAGAGAACACTCCTATCTCAGGACTCAGGGGACCAGCGGCAGCGTGTGAGGTAGGGACCAGCCATGTTGGCAAAACTCCTTTAAAAATCTCCCACAAGTTGAGTTGGATAGGAGCAATTTTACCTGTTGTGCGGTGGCCCTTTAAATCTAGGGAACCGACGTGCAAGCGCCCCTAGTGGAGAGGAAGGTGCAGAGGAGCGCACCTGCTGAGGAGTAAGCAGGACGGGCGCAGGTGAGCATGGGACAGGCAGAAACTGAGATCGAAACAGCAGCCCTGCACGCAGCACGGGAACGACCAGCAGCCAGATAACGGACGTGCCTGCGGTCTGGGAGTTGGACCGCAGCACGAGCCGTTACAGTACTCCCCCTTAGGGCCCCTCCCACCTCGGGATCGAAGCCTATGAAAACGTTGGATGAGGTCAGGAGCATTGACATTTTCTTGAGGTTCCCATGATCTTTCTTCAGGGCCGAAGCCGTTCCAATCAATGAGATAATAGATTTTACCTCTAGAGCATGTCATATCTAGGATCTCCTTCACCTCATAGGCATCTTCGGTACTGGGAGGTGTGTCAGGAGAAACCCTCTTGTGCAAGTACCGATTGAGAATCAGAGGCTTCATGAGAGATACGTGAAACTAATTGGTGATACGAAGGGAGGGGGTGTAAACGTAGTTTGTAGGATACTGTGTTGATCCGTTGTAGGATGGAGAAAGGACCGAGGTAGCGTGGAGCAAACTTCAGGCTTGGTACTCGGAGCTGGATATGCTTGGAGAGCCAAACTTTATCTCCAGGCTGGAAAACAGGAGGTGCTCTACGTCTCTTATCAGCCTTTTTCTTAAATTGGGCAGAAGCTTGAAGCAGGTTTTGACGGACAAGCTGCCAGATTTGTCGGAAGTCGCGTACTTGGGCATTGGCTGCTGGAACTTCCGAAGAAATCGAGAGTGGCAGAGGAAGAAGACAATGCTGCCCAAACACCACGTAGAAAGGAGACTCCCCATAGGATTTGCTAGGATGGTTATTGTATGCAAACTAAGCCCAGGGTAGTAGAGACCGCCAGTCATCTTGCCGAGCGGAGGCAAATTGGCGCAGGTAAGTCACCAGAGTCTGGTTACTCCTCCCATTTGGGCCCCATTGGACTGAGGTAATAGGGGCCGATGAAAGAAACCCGTTTAATTTGCAGAAGGGAACAGAAGGAATGCCAGAAACGAGAGGTGAACTGTACTCCCCTATCCGAAATGATGTTAGCAGGCATCCCGTGCAGACAAAAAATGTGTTTCAAGAACAGGGTGGCCAACTGCGGAGCTGATGAAGACCTGGCAGTGGCGTGATATGCGCCATTTTGGAAAAATGGTCCACCACGACCCAAAACACTAAAACCAACCCCTCGGGGTGGAAGGCCCCTTCACAAGGGCCCAAACCCGCGATTTGGGGCCCCAAATTTTCTGGACTGGAAAGGGAAACCGAAACCACGGGTTCACCCAGGATTTCTTATTTTTGCGCAGTTGGAACAAGTGGCCAAAAAGGGCTTTAAAACTCCTGGGGCGAGGGGGGAAAACCCATTAATGCCGGGCAAAATTAAAGACAAGGGATTTGGGCGGAAACCCCGGGACCGCAACCCAAATGCGTTCCCCCCGGGCCCAGAACTCGCCCCTTATGGGAGCGCAAAAAGGTCCCCCCCGGGAGGGATCCCCCTGGGTACCCTTTATGCCCGCAAGGATGGGGGACGGCCCAGGGGAAATGAAAAAATTGGGGGAATCTGGGCAGAATCGGGGGAAACCCGAGGCCCTGGTTTTAATGCCCCACCTTGTCGTTCTTGGAGACATGGGCCCCCAACAAGTGTAGAAAAGTGCTGAAAAAAGGGTGATAAAAATTTTGCAAACCCAAAAAAGGGCGTTTGGATCCCCGTGGGCCGATGGGAGTTCCCATTAAGCACACTATATTTTTCCTCTGGGCCATCTGGAGCCCTTTCCCAAGAGAAATGTATTCCAGGAAGGGAAAGCGGGAGTGCGCGAAAAAACCCCTTTAAAAATTCCCCGTAAAAAGGTTCCCAAAAGGGCGGTAAGACCGACAACATGAAACTATAAACCCTCGAATCCGGGATTTAAACCCGGGATGTCATCTATTTAAAACCAAAACCACAGCCATTAGTAAATCACGAAAAAATGTCTTTTAAAAAAACCCTTTTGAAAACACCCGGGCCCTTACAGGGGCCAAAGGGAAATGACCAAAATTAAAAAATGGCCTCACGGTTTTAAAGGGGCCCCTTCCATTAATCCCCCAGGGGATGTTTTTTTGGGTTTGAAAGGCCCCCAAAACCCATTTTTTAGAAAAACTGGGGCTCCCCGGTTTCCCTGTCAAATATTTCCCAAAAATTTTAGGGGTTCCCTTGATGGGACTTTTTAAAAGACCCCAAAAATTAATAAAAGGGGCCGCAGAATCCCCCCTTTCCCATTAAACAAAAAAAAAATTCCTGCCCCCGCAGGGGAAATGTTTTTGCAATTAAGGGCCTTTTAAAACCATTTTTTCTCCTTTTAGTGGCCGAAAATCGCCTTTTTTTCCCACCCGGGAAAACCCCCGGGATAAACCCTACCACCAGGGGGGGAAGGTCCCCGGGCTGAATTTTAAATAGGAAAAATCATGGGGGCCGGTGAGGGGGCCGGGCCGCTAAACTTTTTTCTTGCAGAAACAAAAAAAGAAAATTTTCTTAGTAGGGCCCCGGGGAAAACCCCCAGGGAGAGACGGAACTGCTGACCCGCAGTTTAAAACGCACCCCCAAACGGGGAGGAGCCCAAAAATGCAAGCAGGAGGAGGACACCCGGTTGCTCCAGCATATTTACTTTCACCAGGGGCCCAGTCGATTTTGGTTTTTGTCCTTTCAAGAAATTTTTGATGCAGCGAAAACCACCAATTTAGAAAAATTTAAAAAAATTAAAATTTTTTTTATTTAAAACATATTAAAAGTACGAGCGTTCCCCATAAGCATAAAAAAACCCAAAGGGGATTTTGGACCGGCTTTACGCTTTTTGGGGTGTCAAAAAAAATTTACCCTTAACCCTAGCAAACAAACATGGAAAAACCCAAACCACCCCCTTTATATATCACCCTCAATAAAACCTTTGGGTTAAATTACCTGAACGCCACCCTTCCACACATAGGGACCTTGGGAAGCAGATTGCCTACCTTTCCCGCCCCCTGCGAGGGAAACCCACAACTGGACATGCGCATAAACGCTATGGAATCCAAAGCCGATAGTGGCAAACGCTGATCCCCCCGCCAAAAGAAAAAACCCCCATGCGCAGAAAATTAAAATTTTAAAAATTCAAAAATTTTTAATGACAATAAGGGACTTCCCAAAGGCTGACGGCTTTAAAAAGGGTTATGAAAGGCACTACTTATGGTCAGCATAGCATGAAAGCCCTCCTTAGTGTGGAAGATGACCGGCAGGAATACAAGAGTTCTCGCTGAATAGAAGAAAGCTAGAATCAATAGCAAATCTAACATATTATGTCCATTTTATAATGCTGTAAAGCATATTGTATACAACATAAAATTACCTAATTATGAACACAAACAAGAAACGCAAAATGGCAGGAAAGGATAACAAAATAATTATAATTGATTGACTTATAGGGCCTATCCCTTTTCATTATATACTGTAACCCTTAATAATGAAACATTAGTTCTCTCCGTAAATTAAGGCCCCGGGGCACTGACGTAGTTAAAGTAAAATCCAAAATGCTTCTCTATCGTGCAAAATTCGCCTAATAACCCCACCACGTGTTGGATTGTGCCTGCGTAACCAAGGAAGTCCCAGGAGAAGCGCACTAGAAGAGCAGGGTAGTACAAGAAATGAAATTCGTTCCTGATGCAGAACCCCAACGCGCAAGGTAAAAGGCTGGGTACGATGCCAGATGGTGCAGGAGAGTACCTGTCCATTCACAGAAGAGACGGAAAGAGGCTGGGTCAGAGGACCCACCGGTAGGTGGAGTTTGGAGACCAAAGCAGGATGGATGAAATTACCCGCAGAACCCGAATCCAAGAAGGCGGCCACATGAAGGCTTGAGCCAGATGATAGAATTAAATTGACCGACATGATCAGAGGTGGAGAGGTAGAATCCTCGCCCAGGTTTGTCTCTCCCACAAAACCTAGGCTCTGGAGTTTTCCGGACGGATTGGGCAGTCTCTTAGAAGATGCTCAGAAAACCCACAATAGAGGCACAATCCCATAGTCCTCCTGCGGGTCTTTTCTTCCTCAGATAGATGGGCTCGGTCTACCTATCATACGTACCTCTCGAGATGCTGCACAGAGAGGTTGAAGCGGTCGCTGAAAAATGGGTGCAAGGCGTGGAACCCTGCGGAGCCGAGAGGCCTCCAAACCTTGCCGAACTTCTTGTTGACGCTCAGCAAAACGAACATCGATGCGGGTAGCCAGGGAGATGAGGTCATCCAGACAGGTGGGCCGATCACGCCCTGCTAATTCATCTTTGATGCCCCGGGAAAGGGCCCCTCCCAGAAGGTCGCAACCAGAGCTTCATTGTTCCAGACAGTTCAGAAGACAGGGTCCGGAACTGTACAGAATACTGTCCTACCATGGAATCCCCCTGTCGAAGCTGGAGAAGCGAGGAGGCAGCAGAGGAGGCATGACCATGCTCTTCAAATACTTTATGGAAGGCCGCCAGGAAGGTTGGCAGTCACAGGATCCCCTCGTTCCCACAGGGGGGTAACCCAGGCCAGCGCTTGACCGGATAGCAGCGAGATGATGAAGGCCACCTTTACCCGATCCGAAGCAAACTGGTGGGCAAGAACCTCAAAGTGAATCGTACATTGATTCAGAAATCCTCGGCAGGCCTTGAGGTCACCGCTGTAGCGAGGAGGCAAGGGCAAGTGCAGGGAAGAGCCACTTGGCAAGGCAGGAGCAGGAGCGGACACTGGAACGGGAGCTGGTATGGAAACTGGAGTGGGCGGAGTCTCAGGGAGTCTGGTCGCTAGATTCTGTAGCATCACGAACAGCTGCTCTTGGCGTGCACCCTGGCGTGCAATTTCAGCAACGAGACCTCGGTATCCGGCAGCAGCGCTTCGGCGGGATCCATGGCCCAGTTGTACTGTCACGATGGTCAGTGGAGAGGATAGTGGATCCACTGGTCACCGCAGGGAGTTGTAGTAACCTACGCCGAGGAGTGGAGTCTAAGGGGCCCCTTGTCTTCACCGGCGCCCGCCGCAAGGCGGGAAGGACTTAGCTGCAGGGTAACCCCCAGGTCGCTACCCTCGACGTAGGCCCCAGCGGTGACAGCCGAAGTAGTAGGCACGGAACAGGCCAGGACACAGAGAGGCAGCTCAGGAGGACTGGCAGGCATGGCTGGAACGTTGTTAGCAGATAAACGTGGACAGGTAGCAATGGATGCAGGCAATGGCAGAGGAGGTAGGAAGATGTATGCCAGAAGCAACACATGGATTGGACACCAACAACTGGGTGGGGATAACAGGAAGTGGCACCCTTAAGAAGCTCCTGCAAGAATGGGATTGGAGGAGCAATATTGCCTATTGCACGCTGGCCCTTTAAATGCAGGGAACTGACGTGCGCGCGCCCCCCTAGTGGGGAGGAAGATGCAGAGGAGCGCACCTGCTGAGGAGGAAGCGTGACAGGAGCAGGTGAGCAAACAGCATCCTTGGGTGCAGCGCGGGGATGAGCAGCAGCCGGGTAACGGACGTGCTTACGGCCTGGGAGTCGGACCGCAGCACAAGCCGTTACAGACTGTGGCTCCCCGGAGCCTGTCAAATAGTTCAGAAATTAGCGGCAATGGGTTCATGATGGTGATCTTGTTAAGACCACGATAAGACTGCAAGGACCCATCTTTCTTTTCCGGGACGGCGGATATACTCTACCGCGAGGAGGGGTGGTGCCGGGCTGAAGCTCAATAGGGCAATTGTAGGGTCGATGAGGTGGCGGCCGCTCAGCTTGTTTCTTACAGAAAACATTCTTGGTAGAGTACTGGGAGTCCAGGGAGAGAAGGAACTGCTGGCCGCAGATTAGACACACCCACAAGACGAGGAGGCGAAAATGCAATGCAACAGGAATTACACCAGTTACTCCAACGTAGTACTTCACTGGTTTTCCAGTCAAGGTGAGGACTATGCCTGCGTAGCCAGGGGAGTCCCAGGAGGAGCGAGCTAGAGGAGCAAGGTAGAACGAGGAAGGAGATCTTTTCCTGTTGAAGAACTCCCAGGGTGAGGGGTAGAGTGCGATGCCGGATGACACACGAGAGAACTTGCCCATTCACAGAGGAAACATAGAGGGGTTGAGCCAAGGGTACCATCGGCAGCTGGAGACCAAAGAAGGATGGATAAAATTTCCTGCCAACCCAGAGTCCACAAAGGTGGCCACTTGAACACTGGAACCAGATGGCAGGATTAAGCTGACCAGCATGGTCAGGGGTGGAGAGGTAGCTTCCTTACCCAGATTCACCTAGGCTCTGGGGTTTTCCGGACGGATTGGGCAGTCTCTCAGAAGATTTTCGGACGTGCCACAGTAGAGACACAGGCCCATATTCCTTCTGCGGGTCTTCTCTGCCTCTGAGAGAGAGACTCTGTCCACTTGCATTGACTCTTCCCAGGAACCAGCGGATAGAGGTTGAATAGGCCGATGAAAAACAGGTGCCAAGCGAAGAACTCTACGGGGTCGGAAAGCTTCATGCTGCAAGCGAACCTCTTGTTGACGCTCCGCAAAACGGACGTCAATGTGGGTGGCCAGGGTGATGAGGTCATCCAGACTGGTGGGCAGGTCGTGCCCCGCTAACTCGTCCTTGATGCAACCGGCCAAACCTTCCCAGGAGGTCGCGATCAGGGCTTCATTTTCCATGCCAACTCGGAAGACAGGGTCCGGAATTGCACTGCATACTGTCCCACCATAGAGTTGCCCTGTCGGAGTCAGAGAAGTGAGGAGGCAGCAGAGGAGGCACGGCCAGGTTCCTCACAAACCTTACGGGAGGCTGACAGGAAGTTAGTCAAGTTGGAGGTCAACGGTTCCCCTCGCTCCCATAGGCGAGTAACCCAAGCCAGTGCTTCACCAGAAAGCAGAGAGATAATAAATGTCACCTTTACCCTGTCCGTGGTGAACTGGTGCCTCAGGAAGTCAAAATGAATCGTGCATTGATTCAGGAACCCAGGCGGGGCCTTTTGGGGGTCACCCCCCCACAGGGGAGCAGCGGCAGGTGCAGGAAGGCTGGGTAGGGGCAGGGGACGGTCCCGGAACAGGGACGGTACGGCAAGGGGGCCTCGGAAAAGACGACCCGCCGGGTTCTGCAACATCGGAAAAGCTGTTCTGACGAGCACCCGCCTTAATTTCTGACAGAAGGGGCTTTCGACTCAGGGCTTCGGTGGGATCCAGGGGCCCAGTTGACTGTCATGATCTCCGGTGAGGATTTGGGCCACTGGTCACCCAGGGAGTTGGAGTCCCCTAGCCGAGGAGCAGCAAGGGGGCTTTTTCTTCACTGGTGCCCCGCAAGCGGAAAGGATTTTAGCTGCGGGGAAACCCCCATCGCTCCCTCGACGTAGGCCTGGGGGGGAGCATGGGGACGAAGGCAGAATGCAGAAGGCAGCTCAGGGAACTGGGAGGCACGGGTAAAGATGTTAGCAGATGGGGAAAAGCAGATAGCTAAACGGATGCAGTTACAAATAGGGTAAGCAAACGTACATGAAAAAAACTCTAGGAAAGGAACACCAACAACGGGGGCGAGAACAGGAAACGGGAAAACCTTAAAAAGCTCCCGCAAAAAATTGGTTGGATAGGAGAATTTTTCCTGTTGCAAACCCCCCCTTTAAATCTAGGGAACTGACATGGGACAGGCAGGAGCTGAGAGTGAACAGCAGCCCTACGTGCAGCAGCCGGATAACGGATGTGCCTGCGTTCTGGGAGTCGGACCACAGCACGAGCCGTTACACCCTCAGTAAACAGCATTGCAAGGGGCGTGGGGGTCTTCCCTTTTTAAATGCAATTTTTTTTAATTTTTTTTCAATTATTAGGAGAAAAAACAATAAAACAAAGAAGCAAATTTAACCCGACAGTATAGTACACGCATAAACAGGTATGAATCACATTGAACATATTTAATCAAACCCAAAGGAAGAACATTGAGGCTGTGAATTTGCAAGGGTCACAGACTACTCATTTAAACCCTAATCCAAAGACTCCAGCCCATCAATAATAAACATCAAAGAACAAATAGAGTAGGGCATACACCCAAAGGGGGAAAGGGGGGAAAGGTGGAGGGGGGGGGTTCTATAAGATTTTCCAACAAATGGGCGGTCCCATGCGGACCAAATTTTTTTCAAAAGAACCAATTTTTTCATGGGCAGGCATTTTGGAACTCCCTTTGTCTAGTTCTGTGAGCCTCTGACAAAGACCCCTCTACCTCGGTGCCCGTGGCTGCACGCCATCTACCTGAGATATCACCTGCCCCTGTGAGTAATGTAACATAAGTTTGGAATCCTGTTAGTAAACCCTTGACCGGATCCATCAACTAATTAAGTAAAGGTCCAAGGATCCCTTACCCCAAACCTCAGCTATAACTCTCTGACCTTGCGACCAAAAGGTGGATAATCGGGCAATCCCAAAGATATGCAGTAGGTACCAACGGAGAGCAACAGCCCAGCTTAACCCGATGGAAAGCTGGGGTTCCATTTATGCAGGACCTCCGTGTATGGTACCAATAAAAAAATCGTATTTTGTATAGATTTTCTTTATGCTGTATACAATACTGAGATTTTCGACGCTGCATTCCAATCACATTGCCATGAGGAAGTGTATTTCTCTACCTAAGTACTTGGTTTCCCATTTGGCCATTATTTGTGGTGGGGTTTCAGCAGAGGCGGGTCTGAGAGAATGAGTAGCTTGTAAGAGTGTAACCCTTAGATTGTACCCCTTTACTATCTGTTCGAAGAAGTCGGGAACAGAGAGGGTGGATGTCCACACATGGAGGACATGAGTGAGTATAAAGTAAATGAAATCGGATCTCTCAGGAATTAGTCCCTCTGAAAGGAGTGTCAAACGGAATCACCTCCCATATCCCCCTACAACATCCACAAATTCGAAATAGCTCATGCCCCCCACGTCTTGCTTCAACAATCCCGATGAGCCACAGGGAAAAGGTGGTGCACAGAACAGGAGGCCGATAGCGATGCCCTGGAGCCAACTGAAATCTTGGTTCCAACACTATTTCCTATCTGCCCTGTACTATGATAGCCCACCAACAGTGACCCAGTGAGGGGAGAGCCTTAGAATGCCATAGAAGTGCAATTGGGGTAGTTCCCATCCACTTTGGTATATGCTCGAAGGATGACCAAGCTGGGATTACAACGCCGGTGGGTGGCCCCAATAGAAGTGGAGAGATTAGGAACCTGCCAGTCCCCCCCCACGCCGCCTACTGCCATCATAACACTCTTGGCCACCCTATGCCTGCCCTGGGCCCATTAAATCTAGATAGACGCCGTATAAGCTAGCTCACCTCAGCAGAACCATCACACGGGAGATCTCAATAGATAGAGAGGTGTTTGGTAAAGGTGTAATCTAAACCGAGTTTATTCTGAGCCTAGTAAGTGGAAGAGGGAAGGCGTGCCACTAGAGAGTGTATCTTTCATTCTTTAAAGCGGGAATTAGCGCTATAGAGAGGAGAGTATGTGTCTTAAGCCGGATGCCCAGATAAGTTTAAATTGGTTTTTGCCACCTGTAATAATTGTTTTTTGAAAGGAGGATAAGAACCCTCAGGGTATATGTTGACGGAAAGGCCTCCTCATTTGGAGTGGTATCTTGTAGGCCAATGGCTCCAAATTTAGCAAAAGCGGCATGTAGGGAGTAGGCCAATGTGTATGCATCCATAGGGTCAACGGAATATCGTCCGCGAAGAGACTATTTTAAACTCCTTACCCTGATCTTTATGCCCTAATGTCTGTTGACACCCCTATTAGCCGCAGCAGAGGTTTCTATACCAAAAAACCAAACGCAAGAGAAGTTGGGTAATGGCAGCCCTGTCTATACCATTTTTAAATTCCAAAGGTATCATGAAATATATGGGGAGTTTAATGAGATCTCACCCGAGGAGGGGAGTATAAACCTCTAGTGCCGGCAAGGTAAGGGACCAGAAACCCGTACCCAGAGAGCCTCAAAAAGGAACGGCCACTGTAGCCATCGAAGGCCTTCTCAGCAACTAAGCTGAGGAGAAAGCCATGCTGCGCATGCTGGTTAACAGCATCCACCATTATAGGGCCCCTCTGTTATCTCCACCCTGCCTGAAGGGGACAAATCCTACCTGTCCCTGTGTATCAATTGAGGGAGCCAGTGTGTCACTGGAGCCAAGATTTTTGGTAAGAGTCTTTTCAGTCAAGTTGAGCAACGCAAACGGCGGTAGGTAACTACACTGTTTGGCTTCCGCTTCCAGTTTGAGTGGAGCAAAGGTTATATACGAGTGTGACATGAAGGGGGAATGGCAGCGCCCCTCCAGAAATGTATATAGAGTTGCAGCATATGGGGCTATAATACTCGAGTAAACTTTAATTATAGAAAGTAAGCCCATCTGGCCTGGCTTTACCGATGGAAGGGCCTTAATAACTCCTCTATTCCTCTAATTGGATAGGGGATCTAAAAGTCCAACGCCTCTCGCGTACGATGGTAGCAGTGGTATTTCCAGCAAAAAATCCCGGATAAGAGTTTGGGCGCCCATTTCCCATTGTCCTGAATAGGCGAGGCATCGCTAGAGTTCTGCAAAAAAAATCCAAGAAGATATACAGCAATGACTTCCGGTTCATACCTCAGGAGACCCTCCCTGTCCTTAAGTGCCTGAGCAGGGATTTTATTGAGCCTCCCGTCAGTTGCCTTCGAGAGTATGTGTGACATTATTCCCATATTCAATAATACTTTGTTTTGAGTAGGAGAAAACTCTCTACAAAACCCTGCACCGAGGTCCTAAAGCTTTTTTCCGGAACTGGAACTATACGTCTCAAATTAAACCCTATCATAGTGTCATTTTACGTTTCCAGTCCCCTTAGAAATGCGTATCCCTGTATATCTTTCTGCGAATCTCTCTTAACTGGGGGCCTAGCAATGCAATTGCCTCAAAAGACTGCCCTTTTTGGCTTCCCCATAGGATGGATGGCGCAGAGACAGAATCCCTCATTCAGTTTCAAAATAGAACAATACTCCCAACTCGCTCCATCGAGGCTCCTTATTTAATAAGTGTTTCATTTAGCCTCCAATACACTAACCGCTGAGCTGGAGCTCAAATATTAAATTGAACACGTACTGGGGCGTGATTCCGACCATGTTATAAGGGCTCAATTGGACCCTGTAGAGCCCCTAATGTTGGGACCGTTGCCAAAAAAATAATCAACCTAGTGGTGTATTTATGAGGGTGGGAGAAAAAAGAGTGAGTACTCCTTACTGTTAGGATGAAGTGACTCCATTAAGGTCAACAGACCATGGGATCGATGAGCTATCTAAAAAGGGCTGTGACTATTTGGGGTAATGCGGATTTGGGGTCCTTCACCCATACTCCTATCGATCCATGGACCGAAAAAATCATATAAAGTCCCCCCTAAGAGCAAGCTGCAGAAGGAATTTTGCTAACTTAGAGAAGAACCCTTTTAGGCAAAGACCTGCCGAGACATTTGCACATATACTTCATAGTTGAATATCGTTTGCCCCTCTAAATAGTAGCTTTAAATATTGAACCGCCCTTCCTGGGTCAGCCAGCGATGCTTCACCTGCCAAATCTACAGGTGTTAGCTATTAGTATACCAGCTCCTGCCCTCTCCTGTCTAAATGCAGAAAAAAGCTCGGTGAGTAATAGGTTCGAGCAAATCGAATGACCGTTGGAATCAAAGTGGTCTCCTTCAAAAACACAATTACGCTCGCAGGACGCGTACATTCCCCTTCTAAGGCTAACCTACCTTTAAAGTGAGAGGTGAAGTCCTGTTAACGTTTAGCGTGAAAACACAACGCAAACCATTTCCAAAAGATTGGGTGAGCTACCTAAGATAAGTAGTGCTGAAGAAGTGTCATCTCCCAATAGGGGACGTCCAAAGTCTATACTGCACCTGAGGGGTAACAGATTGCTAGGAAAAAGAAAAGAAAAAGGTGGGGTGGGGGGGGGCGGCTGGTTTAACAACAAGACTGTAGGGTATAACACAGACCAACCAACACAACAAACAAAGAAAACAACCGGTTGTGACAACCGACTATGAAACCAAGAGATGCGGACAACCAAGACAAGAGGATGAGTATCCCCTGACCTAGGCGCTCCAGCCTTGTTTTTTCCCCCACCTTTAGCGCTAGTGCGCCGGTTATGGGGCTCCGGAGTGTAAAAGGTCTCCACCAAGGCCGCCAAAAGAAGGCCTCAACGAGCCCCAACTCCTAGAGTAAAGAGTCACTGTACTCAAGTCCCCGTACGTCATGGATAAACCCTTAGCCATAAGAAAGTCAGGAAGAGAATAAGAACCTGTTAAGCGTTTAAATGCTCATCAAGTGTAACAAACCAAGGCCACGAAGAACCAAGACAGCAGTGATAGCATACAATCTAACAATCCCAATCCTTTTTAAAAAAATACATGAGAATAAAGTACATCCTATAATAAACCCCTAAAAAAATGTAGGAAAGATATAAAAAAGGCTTCCTAAGATGTGGGTGCTAATAACCACCTCCAGAGAGGACGAAAGACTCAGGATTTGAATAAAATGCTCCTCCACATTTCAGTAGGAAGTCCCAAATTAATACAGAGCGGGGTGAGAGCGTCGTAGTTGCTGTTCTTTCTGGACTTGAGGAGGGGTCACCTGGGATAGCTACCCCTTACGATGTCAACAACTAAAGATTTTTATGCCACTATACAATGTGTGGTTGGAGTAGGAGAGCCGAGGAGTATAGACCCCAGTGTGTGTCAGCCCCAATCGTCCATGCTCTTGGAGTATAAGGATTTTCACTAGGTTATTGCAGAAATTCGGAGGATCAGACAAAACGTACAATCTTATAACTCGGGATTATAGCAAACAGGCTGAGTCAATTTCACTCTCATTCTATCAGAAAAAGAGCAACAATGGACAAGATGCCACTCTATAGGGAAAATAAACGATTCTTCTGTTTCAAGATGGCAACAGAGGTCCTGAGGTGCACACGTTCTCCATGTTGGTGCAGCTAGTCACGAAGATCTTATAGGAGTCCCTTGAGGATAGTCATGCTGTGTAGGCGTCTGGCTTTCTCCATTATGCATCTTTCACCGAATGGTCCCATGAAGGCAGCATATTACATCCCTAGGAAGTGACGAAACCCTTTGGTGGACGCTCTGTAACCACTTCAAGCTTATTGGCGGAGGGTGGCGCCAAAATAAGCGTTTAAATATAGATGACCAAGACGCCATAGAAGTCCCCTCCTTCCCCTGTGGTTACCGGGAGCCCCCGAACCCTAATGTTGTTTCTGTCTGCGGCCGCGGTTGTCTAAATCTTCCACATGATTGAGCCAATCCACCGACAACATTTGCCAAGATAGAAGGGTGGATTTGATAGATGTATTTTCGTGTGTTATCCAAGGTCCTCTTCAAAAGCTTTTCACGCGGGTACTATTTGCTGATATCTGCCTGATTAGGCAAGCTCCTCTCTGCAGGCCGCCCTACCTCTGAGACCAATGCCCACAACAATGGCTCACTCTGATAGGCAGTTTTGTAACAATCATCCATGCATATGTCAGCAAGATGAGGATGCGTAGCAAAGGAGCGATGCAGAGAGCCCTGCCAGGAGAAAACCCCGCGCGACTCTCAGATTAGTGGAGAGGGGCTGGATAGCCTGGGATATCCAGCATGTCAGAAGCCCCAGAGGCCCCAGAGGAGAGGAGCCGGCTCTGATATAGAGAGAGACTGGCCACCACCGAGCTGTATGAGGGCTGATGCTGCCCATGGTGATGTGAGGCCTTAACGTGCTCCATCGGCGGGGGGGGAGGGAAGGCACGCAGGCCCACGTACCTGTGCCTTCATGCCTGCTGAGAAGACGAAGGGCTGCTGGGGAGGAGGGAGCAGTGATCTTCTGCGCTCTCAACCCGGCGGTTCGGTTGCCTCTGCGGATGATGCGCACGTGGGGGAACTTGATTGATCGCGCGGCTGGAGCCGACTGCACAGCTGAGGAAGCAGCAGCAATGCGGCGTGCACCTAGAGTGCCGCGCAAGGAGGGAGTACGGCGCAGAGGTGATTGTCCCACACTCGATTGGCACCGCAACCGGAACCGGAGCCCTCCTCGGGGGGTTAGGGGGTGGGTGGGTCCTTCTCTTTCCCATCTAGGGCCGTTAGGATCGCAAGGGCTGCTATTTAGGATAGCCGGCAGCAGGAGCTCAGCTAAGCTGCGGCCATTCTCCTCGGCTTCCGGTCACGCCCCCCCCTGGCTGGGTCTTCCAGCAGGACAATGACAGGAAACACACAGCAAGGGCAGCTAAGAAGAGGCTCTGTAAGAAGCATTTCAAGGTCCTGGAGTTGCCTACCCAGTCTCCAGACCTGAACCCAATTGAAAATCTTTGAAGGGAGATAAAACTCAATGTAGCCCAGTGACAGCACTGAAACCTGAAAGATCTGGAGAATATCTGTATGGAGGAGTGGGCCAAAATCCCTGCTACAGTGTGTGCAAACTTGGTTAAGAACTACAGGAAATGTCTGACCTCTGTGATTGCAAACAAAGGTTCTGTTTTTCTATTATATCAAATACTTATTTCATGCAATAAAATGCAAATTAAATATTTAAAAATCATATTAATGTATGTGATCTTCTGGATTTTTCTTAGATTCTGTTTGTCCCAGTTGAAGTGTACCACAATAAAAATTACAGACCTCTCCATTTTTTTATAGGTGGGAAAACTTGCAGAATCGCCAGTGTATCAAATACTTATTTTTCCAACTGTTTATTTATAGAAATATCTATTAACCCATTAGGGCGCGTCCCCACGGCACAGGACAAATACCGGTCGGTTTATCAGACTGGCATTTGTCTGGTTTTTGTGCCGTGCACACGGCCGCAGGGGGACGGCTTGTCTCTGCGATGGGTGGAGCAAAGCCCTCCTCTTACCAATGACATGTTCATATTCCGTCCGAAAACCGGACGAAGGAATGAACATGTACAATATTTTTCGGGCAGTGGGGACTGCTGCACGTGTTTTCCATAGCGGCCCATGTAAAAGTTTGCAGCCGGTTTTTCAGACGGTTTGCAAAACCGCAAACCGCCTGCAAAACCGGTCGCAAAACTGTGCCGTGGGGACATGGCCTTACTGCCAGAGCCAGTTCTGGCCTTCCTGACAGAGACCTGTTTTTAAAATCTGACGTGTCACTTTATGTGAGAATAACTTTTTGACACTTTTACCTATCCAAGTGATTCAGAGATTGTTTTCTCTTGCCACATTGTGCTTTAAGTTAGTAAAAATTTTCAAGAAAAATAGATTTTTTTTAGGGACCAGTTCAGTTCTGGCGTGGCTTTGAGGGGCCTGTATGTTAAATACCTCCATAAATGACCCTATCTAAGAAACTAGACCCCTTAATGTATTTAAAAAAAAGCAGTTAGTAAGTTTTTTACCCCTTCAGGTATTTCACAGATATTAAAGCAAAGTGGAGGGGAAATTTCAAAATTTCACTTTTTTTTTTTGCAGATTTTCAATTTTTATACATAATTCACTGGAAAATGGTAGTTGTGACCAGATTAATGCAACTCAACATCAATTCCCCAGATTCTGCCATTTTCAGAGATTTCCCATATTTGGCCCTAGTGCTCTATTTGGCTCGACCACAAGCCCTAGAATAGGTGTAGCACCTACCAGACTCTGGGGTCTCATTTTCATTACAATTTTATTTAGGCGCCATTCCAGGTTTGCAGACACCCTAAGGTGCTAAAACTTAATAAACACCCCTAAGAAGACCCCATATTAGAAACTACACCCCTTAAGGAATATATCCAGTGGTGTAGATTATATCGACCCCACAGGTGTTTCACAATATTTTTTACCATAATGCTCTGAAAATAAAAAACATTTTTTTTCCAACCATCTACAATTTAAGCTGAAAATGTTTAATTTTTACATGGAATCTTAGAAAAAAGCCCCCCAAATTGTGTTACGCAATTTCTTCCAAGTTCGGCAATACCCTACATGTGGGTGCAATGGCAGGGCGTACAAGGGAGAGAAAGCTATTTGGCTTTTGGAACGGAGATTTTGGTGGGGCTATGTCGCATTTGCAAAGCCCCCAAAGTACCAGAACAGGTGAAATCTTGCAGAAGTCATCCCATTTTGGATTCAATACCATGCACAAATGTTTTTATGTTTTATTACTTTTACACAATAAAAATGCATTTATAAAAAATTGCATTTTTATGTCGTCAAAGTCTGACAGCCATAACTTTTTTATTTTTCTGTAAATGGAGCTGATTATGAGCTTGTTTTTTTGCAGGATGAGTTGATGTTTTTATTGGTACCATTATGGGGTGCATATGACACTTTGACACTTTGATCACTTTTTATTAAGCATTTTGATCAAAATACAGCAATCCTGGTAGTGATTTTTATTTTTTACAGCGGTCACTGTGCGGTATAAATGATATGCTAGCTTTACTCAGCAGGTCGATACGATTACAGCAATAACCAATTTGTGTATTTTTTGTTTTTACACAATAAAAACACTTTTCAAAAAGGAAAACATGTTTTTGTATTGCCATAGTCTTAGAGCCATAACTTTTTGTATAGCAGCTTGATTTTGTGGGATGAGTTGATGTTTTTATTGGTATAATTTTTAGGGGGACAAAGCTTTTTGTTCGCTTTTAAATCCATTTTTGGAAGGCAAGATGAAGAAAATACTGAAATTCTAGTAGTGTTTTTTATTTTTAACAGCGCTCAACATGCAATATCTGTGACAAGGCTATTGGGTGGGCCTGGGTCAAGGCTATTAGGGTATGTTCACACAGCTTATTGCGGCGCATATAGTACGTGCCGCAGTACACGGTTTTTTTTTCAGAGCCACGTGCTGATCAGCGCATAATTCCAAAGCACGGGGGAGGGGAAGGGACGGCCGGGCGTCGGGCCATAGACATGCATTGTCAGCGGCGGGTTATTGCTGCTAACAACTGACATGTCAATTCTCCCCCTGCACGTACAATACGACCGTATTGTACGCACAGGTAGACAGCACGTAATCCATAGCTCTCTATGACAGCTATGAATTACCATAATTGAGGTGCGCATTTTGCCACGTATGAAGTGCAATAGGTGGCAAAATGTGCGCCAAAATACGCGGCAATTTAAGCTGTGTGAACATACCTTTATGGCGATACCCAGTTTATATAGTTTTTTTATGTTGAAGTACTTTTCTTTTTTTAACAAGTGTTTTTATTGTGTAAGACAATATTTGTGCATCGCTATCTTCTGGTAGCCATAACTTTTTTATTTTTCCGTATACATATGATATAAGGGTTTTTATGTTTTTGCGGGATGAACTGACGTTTTATGTAGTACCACTTTGTTGTTTATATGAGTTTTTGATAACTTTTTATTCCATTTTATGTGCTGCGGGATGAAAAAAAAATTGCAATTCTGTGACTTTTTTTAAATTGTTTATGGCATTCACCGTACGGGTTAATTAACTTGACATATTTATAGGGTGGGTCGTTATGCACGCGGGGCGATTTCTTTCTTGGGGCGATTGCCATTTGTAAAGGGGAAAAGGGCGGTGTACGTGTCTTATTTTATTTTTTATGTTTGTGTTTTACTTTTTTTCACTTTTCCCCATAGGGGATTTGTAACAGCAATCTATAGATTACTGTTACAAGTAGACCAGTATAGAGCAGAACTGCTCTTTACTGGTCTCCATGGCAACTGTCAATCACCATGCCCACAATGCATTGCGGGTATGGTGACATCACCAGACAGCCCGGATGCTTTAGTAAAGCATTCGGGCTGTCTGGTGAGTGGAACAGTAGCAGTGCAGAGCAGGAGGAGCTTACTCCTCCTGCCTGCAGCTTCATTATCACAACCATGATAGGTCGCGATAATGAAAGGTTAACCACTCCGGCCACGGGGGATGCGGCATAATGCCAGTGGTAAAATACCGCTAGTCCCATGCCGCGATCTTGCGAGCTCTGCTTGTGAGCTCGCAAGATCTCCATGAGGTACCCATAAGTCAAGTTGCGGGAACCTCTACCTGACCTTGACATATGGTTACGTCAAATGTTGGTAAGGAGTTAAAAAAGGATAATGGTAGTCTTCTGTTTGTTTTTTTAGCTTCCTCTTTGGAGGCTATTTCACTCGGAAAAGAGCGGATTATTGTGCATGTTCCAAGTTTTTTGACAAAAATGGTAGATTTTAAACCCGACCTGTATACATTACACTTGGATTTTGTATTGGGGTCTTTGTAAATAGTTTCACAGTCAAATTTAAATAGTTATTAAATCTGTAATCCATGTCAAAATCCAACTGAAAACCCATGCCATGTAGAATAAGTGTTTTTTCAGATTAACTACACCAAAGTGATAAATGAAAATGTGATTTAATTGATCCTTGTGATATCTATGAGAATAATACAATATGACTTCTTGCACGGATTTTGTGATTGAAATGACTCCTGACTGCCAGACAGATTTTTCTTGACTACAGCATTGTGAAGGCGTGAAATTAAAGCAAACCTGTCAGGTGGTTTATTCTTCCCTCTCTATGGGCAATCACAGTATGTGGGTGCAGTAGGCAGGACCCTCACTGTCTCCCCTAGGAGTACTCTCAGGATTTTTACTCCCTTTATCACATCCTGCTCTTAGATAATGCAGTAAAGATAACTTTCCTGACAGTATTACTTTCAAGGTAACCTGTCAGGTGATTTATTCTACCCTATTTGAGATCAGGATGTGATAGAGGGAGAGAAGCTGAGTTCTGTGATATATAGATTTATATTGCTTGGAACAGCAATATAAGTCTAAGTATAAGTCTTGCCTAACCTGCCTGTAGTTCTAGTGTCTCTTAGTATGTTATGTCTCTCATGGTATGTTATGTTCTTTGTTTTCTCAAAACTTACTGTTGACACTTGTGCTGGTGTGGAGCTGACTCCCAGATGCTATCCCTGACGTGGCCACTTGTGGGGACAGTTGAAGTGTCAAATGTGGTACAGAGAAAGTAGGCAGAGGTGTAGTCAGGTCACAAGCAAAGAAGTCAGGGCAGGCGGCAGGCAAGAGTAGTCAGAAGTCCAATAGCAGTAAATCAGAACCAGCAACGCAGTACACCGGTAACAAAGCACTAGCACAGGTCAAGAACACTGGGGAAGGTGAGGAGGCTGAAGAGGGGAACACCAACACGAGGGGGTCTGCAGTCCGGAGGGGGGGGGGGGCCAGGTGCACATCAAAAAACAGTACCCCAACTTTAAAACCCCCCCC
>JAODAL010045222.1:0-32136 GCA_025379985.1 Phyllomedusa bahiana | reverse complement strand
TAAAAAGACATGGGGGTTTTACATAAAACAAAATCGGGGGGTTACAGTTAACAAACAGGGGTTACAGTATAACATGACACGGGGGGTTTACAATATAACATACCGGGGATTACAGTATAACAGACACAGGGGGTTATAACAGACACAGGGGGTTTACTAAAACAGAACGGGAGGTACGTATAACATGAACAGGGGTTAATAAAACATAAATTCGGGGGGTTTACAGTATACTACCGGGGGGTTACGTATCTGTAACAGACACAGGGGTTACAGTATCTACCACGGGGGTTACAGTTTAACATGAAACGGGGGTTTACAGTATAACATGGACAAGGGGTTACAATATAACAGGGACACAGGATTACAGTAAACATAACCAGGGGTTAAAAGTATAACATGACACAGGAGGTTACAGTAAACATACCCCAGGGGTTTACATTTTTAACTGACACAGGGTTACAGTTTAACATGACACAGGGGGTTACTTTAAACAAACACGGGGGTTACAAAACATAATCGGGGGTTACAGTAAACAGACACGGGGGTTTACATAAACTGTAACATACACGGGGGTTACAGTATAACTACACGGGGGGTTACATTTAAAACAGACACAGGGGGTTACAGTATAACAAAAATCAGGGTTACAAATAACAGACACGGGGTACAGTATGACTTAGACTTAATGAATGGGGATCCCCCCCAAAAAAAATGGGAAGGGGTGAAACCCAAAGGGTGCTCCCACACAGACTCCTAAAATCTCCTTCTGACTTTCTTGATTTTTTAAAGATAATTCATAGATTTTCTTTTTACACCTCTATGACGTAAGGGGGGCTTCAAAAGGCCCACAGGGGGTCCTCCCATATCCTCAAATTTTAAAACAAGTAATCACGGATGTCCTACTCAAAAGCTACGGGCCCAGGGAGGGCCCTTCATGAGACACCCAGGGGAAGGCCTACTAATACTGAAAGCTCCATGGAGGGTCCACCAAGCTACACCCAGGGAGGGCCTACTCAAACTGACAGCTCAGTGGACTCCACCAATAGCTGACAGCCCCATGAGGGTCCCACTCAATAGCGACACTCCAGTGATGGTCCTACCAAAGCTACAGCTCCTGGACTCCTACCATATGATACTCCAGGGGGACGGCCACTCAATAACTGACACTAAAGTGATGGTCCGGCTTAGTAAAACTGACAGCTCCATGGACTCCTACTCAATAGCTGACACCCCAGGGGACGATCCACTAAATTACGACAGCCCCAAAGGACGATCCTCTCTTTACTGACATCCAGGGACATCCTACCAATAACGACACTCCTTTTAAATGTCCTATTCAATAACTCAACCCAGGGGGATGTCCCTTAGGATTTGACCTCAAACACTTTTTAAGGTAGAGAAAAAGGGGCAAGTGCAAAAGCCTTTAAATGGGTAAGGCTGGGCCTAAAATTTTATCTCAACTGTGGGCCCCCCATTCATACCATCCAAACTGAACATAATTTTAATCACCTCCAATGCCCAAAAATTTACCTTTCTGTAATCTTAGATAACTAAACCCTTTACTCCCCATCAAACGTAACAAAATATCAGATAGAAATCCCGACCCAATGCTTTTCTCGGGGAAATTTTCAGGAGATTCGCCATCACATTTTGTAGCACTCAGATTTTTTTTTCTCGAAAAAGCAAAATACTATTATTTTTGGGGTCTAAAATTTGTCCACCGTAATGGCAAGGAACAAGCGACAGACCCCAGCCGGGGGGGCATCAAAGGGCCATCACCCATATGACACGGGACGAAAACACTTAAAAACATAAAAATTTTAAAAAGGGGCCAGGGCTAAAATTTTTTTTTCTACCCAAAAATTTTTATTGCAAACAAAATTTTAAAAAAAACTATACTCTGGGGGGTTAGCTAAAAAACCTGAAAAAAAGTGTTTTAAAAACTAAACCACCACATTCAATAAAAAAAAACCTCTGACGGGATAAAGTTAAAAAAAAAAACTTTTCCCCCTAAAGGGGTAAAAAACGACTGTAGGTTTATAGTATTTAGGGCTTACAGAATAAGGGACACAGTGCTTGAAACAGTAGGCCTGACACTAGCTAGTGCTTCCGTCAGCAAGGGGGACATAAACTATGTGAAAGGTTAACAAACTTTTCTGCCATTTCGTCCTCTCCTGCTTATTAGGTCAGCAGGAGTTTCTGTGTCATGTTTGTCTTCTGTTGTATGTTTGTTCAGAGTGGTTCCTTGGCAACAGTTCAGTATCTTTGCTTGTCTGCTGACCTGGCCATGTACCTTAGCTTGTTTCCTATTTCTAGTCTCTATAAAGTTCATTTGAATGTGGTAGTCTGTTGCAGAGTATACTGCAAGCTCTTCTGTCTTGTCAAGATAATGTCAAATTATTGTTTCTTGAAATCTATTGTCTTATCCAGTTGTGTCAACAGTTATCACTATTACTGTCTTGCTTCTGCATAGAACCGCATGTAAAATCTCCACCAACAGTGCATCTGTCACTATCTGCCCACTGTGCATTTTCTGAATTTTTTGGCGGTAAGTCTTTTTTTCTTTTGATACATGCTTCATATTGTTATTTCTAGTGAATTCTGGTGTGCTTTCTTGTTTGGCTTATTTGTTGTTTCTGCTGGCCCATGTATAGGGAACAGTTGGGTCCTAGAGTCACTTTCCGTGTGAGGGACAGTTGTAGCTTAGGGATATTTTTTAAGTTAAAGCTTTAGGGTTAACTCTAGGGATGTCTACTTCTGGTCTAAATAAGTTAATTTCAGTCTGCCAGTCTGGTTGCAAAGTATAGAGCAAGATCTTGTCTAATCCTGATATGTCACATTAGTATGTATTGAAGTTTATTGTTTAATTCGTCAGTTTGTAGCGTATTGCTGTTTCTTCTCCTAGCTTCATTTGTCCATGTTATAGAGTTTGTAGTTCTTAAGAACAATAGATTTGGAGTTTGTATAGTTTCTGCTGGGCTGTGTTAGGCCAGTGGCTGATTTCTGTATGAGGGTCAGTTGCAGCTTAGGGACATTTTGGAGGGAAAGCTTTAAAGTTAATTTTAAGGATAGAGTTTCTGATGTTAGACTCAATCTTATGGAAAGATTTAGATGAACAAATAGGGCCAGTTATCTAAGGACAGTAATCATGATGATTATCTTGTTTCTAGAGTGAACCTGCATGTAGATTCTCCACCAATCGTGCACCTGTCATCATCCACCTGCTGATTGCTGAATCATCTTGCGGTATATGTTTTTCTCTTCCTATTGTTATTTATTAACTGCTGGTGCACTTCCCTGTTTGACTTGCTGTCATTTACAGTCCACAAGCATCATTACAAGAGGCCGATATTTGTTTCCAGAAAAACGGTTCAGAATCAGGCAATAACTGAAGCATGCCAGGCCTGGAGCAGACTTACTGTGAATTTTCACCTATAATTTTTCCTTCCAAGTAACCTACAGTTTCTACCTGGGGTCTTTTTAGACTCTACTGAAGAAACCTTGTAAAAAATAATCACCTGTTAACATCATTTATTCAGGCCAGTTTATGATAACATAATAACTTAATTGTCACAAACATTTTGCACAAATTTCATTGGAATTAGTTTCAATGTGGTCAAATTCACCTTGGATTTCATCCTCCTCCTCATCACTATCATCACTTTTATCTAAAGTTAATCGCTGTCACTGGCCAAAAAATTTGCTAAAACTTTTTCCCAGGAGGGAAAACACATGGATGTCACAACCCTCTAATAGTCGAAGCCCACTGCCGGGACAGTGCACTTAGAAGTGACGGTTGCTCACATATCCCACTACAAGACTGTGGACCTGGGCGTATGGGATTAACTATAGCGATAGAGAAGCTGCTATGGGGCCCAGAGGTTAAGGGAGCCCACTCATTTGCAAGAGCATTGTATCTGTTTGTATAACTGTATCTTTATTAAAGATTTTCAAATGCACAGAAACACAAAATACATTTCCTCAAACAGGTGCCTACAGGTAAAGAAAGTATACGTCTATCTATTGCATAGTAAACAGTCCTCAAAAACAATAGTGCTCTTTCGCTATTACTGAGGAAAAGGAACAAGAAATTTAAAACAAAGATACAAAATTGAAAATAATTAACCAACTACAACAGTACAACACAGCATTGTATCTTTTTGTAGAAGATAACACAGTGGGGACTTTCTGTTCTGACATATGGCGCTATTTCCTATACTTTCAATTATTACTTCATTTTTTATGTTGCTATTTGAGTCTATTGTCAGTAGGTGGTGGTGGCCCATCTTCAGGTGCTTCTCAATAAATTAGAATATCAGCCAAAAGGTTTTTTTTTTCGGTAATTCAATTCAAAAAGTGAAACTCATTGTCATGGGGGCTGGCGCGGGTGCCGTTGCCCCCTGCGGCCGCCCCCCTGCCCGCAGGGGGTCTGGCGCGGGTGCCGCGGCTAACCGCGACCTTCCTCCTGCCACCCGAGGTCCGGCGCCGAGCCACTTACCTGTCCACGCTCCTGTGTATGCTGCTCATGCCTGTCCCGCCCGCCCGCCGCGCGCGTACCCGCTCCCTAGGGCGCGGGCGCGACGGCTGGTCTGGATTTAAAGGGGCAGTACGCCGGTAATTGGGTCAATTGCCGGCTGCTGCTTCTATATAAGGAATACGCCCCCAGCACTCTCTGCCAGATTGTTGGTGTGCGTTTGCCTAGTTTAGAGTGTTGGAAGTCCTGTCTAATTACCCGTGTACCAGTCCTTACCGCTACGTATCCTGACCTTGCCTATATGCCGACAGCCCTGACCATCTGCCCGTCTCTGACCACAAATCTCTGCCGCCTGTGCTGACCTCTTGCCTGTCCCCGACTACGCCTTTGGATTCCGATTCTGTGCCTCGCAGTACTCCGGCCGCCATCGCAAGCAAGTCACGTCAGGGGTAGCGACCTGGTAGCCTCACGCCGCAGCAAGTCCATCCCGCTTTGCGGCGGGCTCTGGTGAATACCGGGGGCTACTTAGACTCCGCTCCCTGGCGTGGCTTAACTATCATCGCTTGCGGTGGTCCAGCGAATCCACCGAACCCTCACAGTACAATCTGGCCATGGATTCCGCCAGGGTACCTCTGCCCGAACTCCGGGACGTCACGATGGCCGTCGCACAGTTGAGCCAGCGTATTGACCAGCTCGCGGCCATGATGCAGAACCTTGCGGCCTGTCTACCTCTTCCTGCGGCTGCTCCCGCCACGCCAGCACCAGTTGCTCCTGCACCGGGACCTTCTCTGCATCTGCCGCTCCCTTCACGTTATGATGGAGACCCAAAGAAGTGCAGGGGCTTCATCAGTCAATGCTCAATCCATATTGAGATGTTGGGGCATCAATTCCCTACCGAGCAGGCTAAGGTGGCCTTCATAATTAGCCTCCTAACGGATGAAGCTCTGGCCTGGGCCACTCCGCTATGGCAATGAGGAGATCCTCTGACAGCTAATCTCCAAGCTTTCCTCCAGGGGTTCGCAACCGTCTTCTTTGTCGAAAAAAAGGATGAAACTCTCCGGCCCTGTATCGATTATCGTGGACTAAATAAAATCATCATAAAAAATCGATACCCCCTGCCTCTGATCTCGGAACTGGTTGATCGCCTACGGGGCGCAAAATTTTTTCCAAGTTGGATTTACGCGGAGCTTACAACTTGATTCATATCCGGAAAGGCGACGAATGGAAGACAGCCTTTAATACCCGAGATGGTCACTTCGAATTTCTCGTTATGCCATTCGGCCTCTGCAATGCTCCGGCGGTGTTCCAGAACTTCGTCAACGAGATCTTCCGCGACCTTCTCTATGTCTGTGTCATTGTCTATCTGGACGACATTTTAATCTTCTCTCCAGATCTAGAGACTCACCGCCACCACGTCCGCCAGGTGCTCAGACGTCTCCGCACCCACCAGCTTTATGCCAAACTGGAGAAATGCTTGTTTGAACGCACCTCGCTGCCATTCTTAGGGTACATCGTGTCGGATCAAGATCTCCAGATGGATCTCTCCAAGCTGTCAGCGGTCCTGCAGTGGCCCCGACCGGTGGGTCTCCAGTCCATCCAGCGCTTCTTGGGTTTAGCGAACTATTACAGACAGTTCATCCCACAATTCTCCACGCTGGTGGCCCCATTGGTAGCCCTCACTAAGAAGAATGCTAACCCCAAATCCTGGCATCCCGAAGCCCAGGAAGCCTTTAATCATCTTAAAGCAGCATTCGCTTCGGCTCCTGTTCTGTCTCGCCCGGACCCACAGCGTCCATTTGTCCTAGAAGTGGACGCTTCCTCAGTAGGTGCCGGCGCTGTCCTTCTTCAAAAGTCCTCCTCTGGAAGATTGCGTACTGGTGGCTTCTTTTCCAAGACCTTCACTCCTGCCAAAGGGAACTACACAAGCAGTGATCGTGAACTACTGGCCATAAAGTTAGCCCTGGAAGAATGGCGACACCTGCTGGAGGGGGCTCGCCATCCCGTTGAGATCTACACTGATCACAAAAATGTCATGTATCTCCAATCTGCTCAGCGTTTGAATCCTCGGCAAGCCCGGTGGTCGCTGTTCTTCGCCCGCTTTAACTTCCTCCTTCACTTTCGGCCTGCTGAAAAGAACGTCAGGGTGGACGCCCTCTCTAGATCCTCGGACACTGTGGGCCTTGAGCCGCCTCTGCAGCACATTATTCCTCCTGAACGGCTCCTCACGGCGGCTCCCGTGGATCTTGAACATCCACCCCCTAGGAAGACCTACGTCCGACCTGCCATGCGGCCTCGAATCCTTAAAGGAGTTGTCTCATTAATAGCTTTCAGCCTCTGTCTGTGAATGGGAGTTGAATTGAGGGGCGTGCTAGCTTCTCTGCCTCTCCTCCTCCCTCTTCCCCCCCTCCCTCAGCACACAGGCAGCTATCCCCGCCCGTAACTTCTATACAGCAGGGGATTGCTGCCAGAGTTAACCCTGTGTTTGCCTGCCTAGAGAGGTCTATGATTGCTAATAGCAGAACAGAGGGATGCAAGTGTTCCTATACCCTCTCTTAGCTTACATATCTCCACATCTCCAGCAACAACAAACAAACCCTCTCAAACAAACACAGACAAGCTGCAAGTGTTACTCAGATGTGTCCCTAGTACAGCACAGCATGAACTGTTCACAAGCCTCCCTGATCTGTATATATTATTATAGTTACAGCTCCACAGACATATCATGATTATAGTAACAGACAGGGTCACTGCTGTCACAATCTATCTGTGTATAGAGCAGGAGGAAGCAGGCACACACAGGTTAATCCAGGCAGCACTGACAAGAAGCCAGATCCTCCCTCCCTCCTCCCTCCACCACAGAAGCATTCTGTGCGGGAGGGGCTCTCTGCTCCGACCTGTAGTGAGTCATACAGACCTGACAGCCAGTAAGATAAGGATCAACAGGTCTGCTGCTATAGAGATTTGAGAAGCTGATGCACTCCTATGAACAGGGCTAGCTCAAAATCAGTAGGACATTTGTAATGAACATATATTGCAAAGCTGCTTGTTTTTTTTAAAGATCTTTTAATTAAAACCCAATCATTGTAGCGAGACAACCCCTTTAAGTGGGGACATTCCTCTCTCTCAGCGGACCATCCTGGGGTCCACAAGTCTCTACAATTGATCTCACGCTACTATTGGTGGCCCACTCTCGCTCAGGATGTTAGAGACTTTGTCCTGGCCTGTACCTTCTGCGCCCGTAACAAAGTCCCTCGTCTCAGACCTGCGGGTCTGCTTCAGCACCGGTGCCAGAAAGACCTTGGACCCATATTGCCATGGATTTTGTTACTGACCACCCGACCTCCTCTGGAAACACGGTCATCTGGGTGGTGACTAATAGATTTTCAAAGATGGCCCACTTTGTTCTCCTGCCCAGGTTACCCTCGGCCCCCCAGCTGGCCCAGCACTTCTTCCACCACATTTTTCGGCTACACGGGCTCCCATTGCATATTGTTTCAGATAGGGGGGTCCAGTTTGTGTCAAAATTCTGGCGGGCTCTGTGTGCTCAATTGCAGGTTCAGCTGGACTTCTCGTCTGCATATCACCCTCAAACCAATGGGCAGGTAGAGAGGGTCAACCAAGTTTTAGGTACCTATTTACGTCATTTTGTTTCCGCCCGTTAGGATAACTGGTCTGATCTCCTCCCCTGGGCAGAATTTTCCTATAATTCCTTAAACTCAGAGTCTGCTGGAGCCTCTCCCTTTTTTGTTGTCTTTGGGCTACATCCCCGCCAGCCTCTGCCTCTGGCTATCTTGTCTCACAACCCTGCCGGTGATGCCCAAGTACGGGACCTCAAGGCACTCAGGCAAGTCACACGACAGGCCCTTCTATGGGCCTCTGCTCGCACCAAGGCCCAGGCTGACAGGTACCAGAGACCCCCGCCCATATTTAAGCCGGGTGATAGGGTTTGGTTATCTGCAAAGTACATTCGCTTCAATGTGCAAGTTACAAGTTAGGCCCTAAGTATTTGGGTCCTTTTGTGGTACTTCGGCAACTAAACCCGGTGTCGTACAAGCTCCGCTTGCCACCCCCACTGCGTATCCAGAACGCATTTCATGTCTCCCTCCTCAAACTGGTGGTGCTGAATCGCTTCTCCCGTGGATCTGTCTCGCCTTCTCCTGTGGCCAACGCTGATAACATCTTTGAGGTTAAGGAGGTGCTGGCAGAAAAAACTGTGAGGGGGAAGCGGTTCTTTCTTATAGATTGGAAGGGGTTCGGGCCCGAGGCGCGTTCGTGGGAACCCGAGGCCAATCTGTCCCCTGACCTCCTTTCTAAGTTGTGAAAATAGTGGGGGAGAGCTCCGGGGGGGGACTGTCATGGGGGGTGGGGCGGGTACCGTTGTGCTCTGGTGAACACCGGGGGCTACTTAGACTCTGCTCCCTGGCGTGGCTTAACTATCATCGCTTGCGGTGGTCCAGCAAATCCACCGAACCCTCACACTCATGTATTGTAGAGTCATTACAGAGTGAACTTTTTCAAGTGTTTTTTTCTGTTAATCTTGATGCTTACAGCCAAGGAAAACCCAAAAGTCAGTATCTCAGAAAATTCTAATAATTAACCCAAAACACCTGCAAAGGCTTCCTAAGTGTTTTAAGAGTCCCTTAGTCTGGATCAGTAGGCAACACAATCATGGGGAAGACTGCTGACTTGACAGATGTAGAGAAGGCAATCATTGCCACACTCCACAAGGAGGGTAAGCCACAACAGCTCATTGCTAAAGAAGCCGGCTGTTCACAGAGTGTTGGATTAAAGCGTATTATTCGAGAGTTGAGTGGAAGGAAAAAGTGTGGTAGAGAAAGGTGCACAAGCAACCAGGATAACCTCAGACTTGATAGGATTGTTAAGAAAAGGCCATTCAAAAATTTGGGGGAGATTAACAAGTGGACTGCTACTGAAGTCAGTGCTTCAAGAGCCACCACACACAGATGTATCCAGGACATGGGCTACAAGTGTCGCATTCCATGTGTCAGGCCACTCATGACCAAAAGACAATGCCAAAAGCATCTTACCTGGGCCAAAGAGACTAAGAACTGGACTGTGGCTCAGTGTCCAAGGTGTTGTTTTCAGATGAAATAGATTTTGCATTTCATTTGGAAATCAAGGTACCAGAGTCTGGAGGAAGAGTGGTAAGACCACAATCCAAGCTGCTTGAGGTCTAGTTTGGTTTGAGGAGCCATGTCATCTGCTGGTGTAGGTCCACTGTGTTTTATCATGACCAAAGCCAGCGCAGTCATCTACCGGAAATTATAGAGCACTTCATGCTTCCCTCTGCCGAAAAACTTTTTGGAGATGGCATTTTCATTTCCCAGCACTTGACACCTGTCCACATGGTCAAAAGTACCAATCCCTGGTTTAATAACTATGGTATCACTGTGCTTGATTGGCCAGTAAACTCACCTGACCTAAACCCCATAGAGAATCTATGGGATATTATCATGAGGAGGATGAGAGACACCAGATCCAACAATACAGACGAGCTGAAGGGCGCTATCAAGGCAACCTGGGCTTCCATAACACCTCTGCAATGCCAGGTGCTGATTGAATTAATGCAGCGTGGCATGGAGGCGGTCAATCATGAAAAATCAGCCCTGGCCAAGTATTGAGGACATTTACTGTACATACTTCTCATTTGGCCAACATTTGTGTGTTCCAAAAAAATTTACAGTTGGTCTATAATATTGTAATTTTCTGAGATAGTGACTTTTGGATTGGCTGTAATGAGCCATAATCATCAAGATTAACAGAAATAAACACTTGAAAAAGTTCACTCTGTAATGACTCTGTAATGAATTGAATTAGTGAAAAATAAAAACTTTTGGCTGATATTCTAATTTATTGAGAAGCACCTGTATTTTACTAAGGAGCCGTATAAACTCTAGCTATGCCACTGTCTGGATAACCTCACCGAGAGGTATGACAGGAATCTCCACTCAAAGAAAGAGCCAATCAAGCAACCAGAAATTGTGGCAGCCAGTAGAAGCTTGTTTCTCTACAAATCATGTACATCCGATTACTTATGTGCTGGTCAAACCTACACTGAAATGGACTTTGGTCAGCAAAGGAGTGCAAGCATAACTCTATACACATAGACAGCAACAAAAATGTATGTCAGCAAATGATAACTACAATGATGTAATGAATGTTATTCGTTAGGACTTGTTCACACGTCATTTTTGGATCCGATTCTGGATCCGTGTTGGATCCAAAAGTTGGATCCAAAAATGCTGAGTCAATCGGATCTAAAACAGGTCCAACACAGATCCAATAAGCAGCTGTTTGGCTGCGTTTTGGCTGCAGCAGAATCAATATATAATAGTTTGCTGCGTCTTTCGGACCAAGAATTAACAGGACAATTCTTGGAACAGATCCAAAAGACACAATGTAAACATGCATCGGGGATCACTCGTGTGAATGCTGATGCGTGTCTCATATTAAAAGCAATGGAAATCACACTATTTGTTAGATATGCAGTGTGAACATACTTTTATCCTCCTTCAGAAGCAATAAAACTGATCAGTGCATAAACACCAAACAATGTATGGCAGCAAAACATTAAAGGGAATCTGTCGCCAATTTATTTATTTTTTTTACTTATTAAATCAAGCCCCTGATCCATATTCTTTTCCTCTCAGCCGTTTTTATTTCCTGATTGTAGATTTCTCTATTCGGCCGTCTATTTATGATTGTGGGGAAGACATTCTTGCTTGCACTGCTTTAACAGCAGTCAGAGAGATACTTTACAGCAGCTTCTTGCACATAGGAGACTGATTCTGTCCCAGAGACTTCTATTGGAACGTTTTCACTGTGAAGGGAGGGGAGAGGGGGAGCTGTGACATCTCCTCTTGTGACTGGTGGGTTCTGTGTTATCTGTACACATTGGTGTCTCCTTTCAGTTTGACCCTGCTTTTACTGATAATGAGCAGACACTGAAAATCTCCCTCTACAGAACAGAAAGTGTTAGACTATTATTAGGCTTAGTGGCCAAAGTGAAAACTGCAGGACTTAGGAATCATTAAAAAAAAATACTGAAAGTGATCTGGAAAATTAAAAAAAACATAACCAAAAATTCCTAAAAAAATGTGTTTAACATAAAAATGTGAGTTAAACAATAAGTCATTTTTTGATGACACATGCCCTTTAATATAATCTCGTGCTTTACTCATATTCATAAATAGAAAAGTTATTTGGACTCAAAGAGTAAAATAGCTTAAAAGGACAATGTCAACACCTATAAAGAGGGCTCAGCCCCCCCTGCATACTCCTGGAATGATAAGAGTTTTGAGCAACTCAGAGCAAACAATACATGGAAAATAACAGTAAAGGACCGTTTACACGGCACAGAGTAAAAACCGGTCGGATTATCCAACCGGTATTTGCACTGTTTTCGCGCCGTGCACACGGCCGCTGGGGGACGACTTTTGTCTGGAGTTTGCAGAGAAAAGTCCTCCCCCCTTGCATTGACCTGTACATAAACCACCCGAAAACCGGACTGAAGAATAAACATGTTCTGCGCTTTTTGGACCGCTGGCGGTGTAAAGAAACGACGGGTGGAAAACCCCTGAAGTGGGGACCGCTGCACGGATTTTTCATAGAGGCCCATGATGAAGTTTGACAGTCGCTTTACAAATGGCTTTCAAAACCGAAAACCGTCTGTAGAACCGACTGAAAAAACGGCCGTGGGTACAAGGCCTAATACACTGTGCCCAAGATCTATCATGTAAAATACAAATAATATATGAAATACCTTCTTGAAGTAAGAGAGTCTCCCGGAAGAGGAGATGGGAGGGAGCGTGCTCATAATTTTTTAATAATCATTCCAGAAGTAGGGGGCAGGGGGTTCGAGCTTTCTTTATGGGTGCTGACACGGTCTTTTTATGCCATTATTGCTCTAAAAAACATTTTTTATTCATAAACATCAGTAAAGCACATGATTTTATTAATCTTTTGTGGTCTTGCATTTTTTTTTGCTGATTCATTGTAACGTTTCAGAAGGAGGGTAACGTACCATTCTTTACATCAACAAGTACCAGGTATAGTATAATAGGTTAAAAAAAAATAGCTAAAAAGTTATAGCAAAAAAGAAGAAACGAGGTCTAAAAAGACACCAAGTAGAGCATAAAGGTTAAAAAAACAATTAAAAGAAGTCTCCACCCCACCACCCTCATCTAATAATTAAGTGCTCGGCCTCCCTGATAGCAGCAATGTCCTCTGATTCCCCAATGTTCCCTGTAGGATCGTACTGACCTGAGAGACCCAGAACCAGGACCCCTAGGAGATCCCTGACAGCAACCATTCTGCACGTCCCAGGGTTTTGTGTTCGCCTCTCCTTATTCCAGGAATAATAATTTTGGAGTCTCAGATCCAACCCTCAGAGCAGCAGTTTCACTTTCTAATTTTAGAGTTCATATGAATAGAGGGGTGAGTAACAGGATTAATTGGGTTGTCTCACTACAAAGATTAGCTTTTAACATGTAGGGGAAAGTAAATGAAGACTTTTCCAAATATATTGCTTTATTTATTTTCCTTTGTTGAAGAGAGAAAAGTGATTTCATCAGCTGTGAGTCCACTCAGGTTTCTCGAGGTTAACGACCTGCGTTGCCCTGCTGTTTATACTTATCTGATAGCAGGGATGATGTCACCACACAGGTTGTGCAGCTTGAGAGCTTCAGTGTTATCTGATCTAACAAACAGACTAGTTACTTTAGTTTACTTTAGCTCTGAAGTTTCTCTGGATTTTAGATAAACATATCCTGCTGTACTATCACATTAATTAGCAGATCTTTGAATATGTAGCCCATATGCCGATATATATGCTGATATATCAGTGCTATAGGACCACCCACAGCCTGATCAGGAGGAGACAGGATGCATGAATGAAAACTGCTTTTGGCTCTGTGAAACAACATGGTGAGACAATCCCTTTAACTCATTTGTCATTAATTCTGATATTTCATCCTTTTGCAATTACAATAGTTAAATGGGTGCTCCCATCTCACACATCAATGGTTGATAGTTTCCACCTCTGGGACCCCAATTATAAGAATGGGCCCTTGAAAATCTACATTTAGAACAGAGAGTAGATTGTGATTGCACATGATTCTCCATTCTGTTCTATGAGAGTTCCTGGTACAGTGGAGCACTGTGTTCTCTCCATTCTGTTATGTAGGAGTTCCCAGTACAGGGAAGCATTCTGTTCTCTCCATTCTGTTCTATGGGAGTTCCCAGTACAGGAGAGGCTGTGTTTTCCATTCTGTTCTATGGGAGTTCCCAGTACAGGGAGCGCTGTGTTCTCCATTCTGTTCTATGGGAGTTCCCAGCTCAGGGGAGCGCTGTGTTCTCTCCATTCTGTTCTATGGGATGTCCCAGCACTGGGGAGCGCCTTGTTCTCCATTCTGTTCTATGGGAGTTCCCAGTACATGGGAGCGCTGTGTTCTCCATTCTGTTCTATGGGAGTTCCTGGTACAGGGGAGCACTATGTTCTCCATTCTGTTCTATGGGAGTTCCCATTCCAGGGGAGCGTTATGATCTCCATTCTCCTCTATGTGAGTTCCCAGTACAGGGGAACTTTGTGTTCTCCATTCTGTTCTATGTCAGTTCCCAGTACAGGGGAGCGCTGTGTTCTCCATTCTCCTCTATGGGAGTTCCCAGTACAGGGGAGCGCTGTTTTCTCCATTCTGTTCTATGGGAGTTCCCGGTACAGGGGAGCACTGTGTTCTCCATTCTAGTCTATGGCAGTTCCCAGTACAGACGAGCGCTGTGTTCTCCATTCTATTCTATGGGAGTTCCCAGTACAGAGGAGCACTGTGTTCTCCATTCTGTTCTATGGGAGTTCCCAGTACAGGGGAGCACTGTGTTCTCCATTCTCCTCTATGGCAGTTCCCAGTACAGGGGAGCGCTGTGTTCTCTCCATTCTGTTCTATGGGAGTTCCCAGTACAGGGGAGCACTGTGTTCTCCATTCTGTTCTATGGGAGTTCCCAGTACAGAAGAGCGCTGTGTTCTCCATTCTGCTCTATGGGAGTTCCCAGTACGGGGGAGCGCTGTGTTCTCCATTCTGTTCTCTGGGAGTTTCCAGTACAGGGGAGCGCTGTGTTCTCCATTCTCCGCCCCTCAGGGCACTTTCACACTGTGAGAGGAGGAAGTGGAAGAGGAGGAGCTAGGCAGTGTGTGTGTTTGTGCATGCTGCTCTTGGAGCCAGGGAAAGCTGCCTTCTCTGCTGCAAGGGGAAGGCAATTACCCTGATGAAGCAGGATGGCACTGTGAAGCCCCCAGAATCCCTGGTAAGGTCAGAAGGGGGGTGGGAAGCTCAGTATCTGACCAGGAGAAAGGTGGAAAGCAGCGGCAATGGTGAGGAAGATTTGACTGAGGGGCATAACGATATGTCCCTTGCTGCTCCTGAGAAGCTGACAGTAAGCAAAGCTATCGACTGCAAGGATACAGCAGCCAGCAAGAGTACTACTGCACCCAGCAAGCCTACCACAGCAACCAGCAAGCCTATTACAGCAACCAGCAAGACTACTACTGCACCCAGCAAGCACATGGGAAGCAGCAGCGGAGCAGGTACAGGAGACAGGGGAAATGCACAGGATGGTGATGCACTCCCTGCTCTCTCTGAAGTGCCAGCAGGCGGGATATTCAAAGGACAGAGTGGCAGAGGTGCCCGGATGTACGAGGGTACTGTCGGTGGTCCCACTCACAGCGGGAGTAATGTTGGCAGTTCCGGGCATAGTAATATAATACCGGTCAGGGGGATTAAAGGCAATGAGCAGTTATGAGGTGGCTGATATGGCAGGAGCATCAGTGGCTATGTACAGCTATGGGGGCACGGTGACCGACAGAGCACCGGTGGCTAAATGCAACCATGGGGATATGGTGATTGACAGGGCAGGAGCAATGGGGGCTGCGTGTAGCAGTGGGGATGCGAGCAGAGTGCTCAGTTCAGTGGCTCATCCTCTCCCTGCAGCTGCTGCAGCTACCAGCCAGCCAGCCTGTCCCAGCCCAGGTCCCAACCTAGCCTGTCCCAGCCTAGGTCTCAGCTCAGCCTTTCCCAGTCCAGCCTGTCTGGGTCCCAGTAAAACCTATCTCAGCCCAGCCTGTCTAGCCAGTCCTGTCTGCCTGATCATCCCAGCCAGCCAAGAAAATCCTATAAAGATGGTCCTGTAGAAGAAGCGAACAAGAGAGAGTTCAGCGGCAGCACCATAGTCAAGGGGTTCAGTGGCAGCAGAGGCAACAGCGGTAGAGACAACCAGAATGCTGACAGCAGCAGAAACAACCATGACGGCAAAAGCAGCAGCAGAGGCGACCAAAGCGGAGATCCACTTCCCTGTCCCAGCGGCGTTTCAGCGGCAAACAAGTCATCTATGCTGGTAAGATCCAGCCAAAGGATTTTAAAGTTAAAGGGGAGCCCCAGGAAAGGAAGCCTCGTCACAAAAGGAGCTGTAAAACCAATGCTTTGAAGGAGGACGGGGTGTGTGAACTTATCAAGAACTGGGGCTCAATGAAAAAAATGACTTGCCAGCAACTTTAGGATCCAGAATTGCTTTCTTTCTTAAGGAGTATGAGCAACGCAGTAATGAAATTGTGTTATTCCAGAATAAATTAGACGACTTACAATTTAGGATAAAAAATGTGACAGCCAAAAAGAAAAAGGAGAATCTAACTAGAGAAATTAAAAAAATAAGATCTAAGGTCATGAAGTTAAAAATAAGGAAAACACTAATCTCTGATAATGGTGGGATGTTCAAAGAAAAATTAATAAACGACGAGAGATTTAAGGGAGCAAGTGGAAAAAAACAAGCAGATTCAGAAGATGAGGAGGAGGACGAATAAGAAGAGGGGATGGAGGCAAAAGAAGAGGGGGACAAGGCAGGCATAGATTTCTCAGGTACTCCCCCACAGGTAGATAACAGTGGAATCCCCCCACAGCAGGAAGTGCTGGCGGAGGAACTGAGTGATGCAGGTGACCCGGGAGGGGCACTCATGGAAGAGGTAGTGAGGTTGGAGTCTCCCGTCAGCCTTCAGGGCTTTACCGTTGGGGATGACCTTCCTGAGGAAGGAGGGTGGAAGAAGAAGCAAAGGAAAGTTGGCATGGAGATATCTAAAATGGTGCTCGTGCCCTTCTCGGGGAAACCCAAAGTCAAGGGGGGATTTCAGAAGAGGAGCTAAGAGGGGGAGTAAGTTGGGGTTTAAGATGCAATAGTCTCACAAACATTCTTGACCCTAATGAGGAGGGACCTACTCCCTCAGTTCTAAAATCAGGAGCTGGTCCAGAGGAAGGCGAAAAAGTAGGCTTAAATGGATGTGTGGGTAAAATTGTGAACAAAAGTTTTGGTTTGAATGCAAAAGGGAAAATTGATGGTGAGAATGTGGGTCAAAATGTGGGGAATGTTGGTGAGAATGTGCGGGTAAATGTTGGAGAGAACGGTGGTGAGAGATTGGAGGGGGATGTGGAAATGGACATGGGAGAGAAGGTTGGGAAGAATGCAGAAAGCAAGATAAATGGAGGGAAAAATAAGGGGAAAAATGTTTTGGAAGGCGTGGAAGTAAGGGAAAAAATTCAAGAATGAATGATGGTGAGAATGGGGTTAATGTTGAAGCTAGCACTAGCAAGGATGGGGAGGGTACTGGCCCACCTTCTCCTCCTGCTGCAGCGGACCCCTCATCATATGGTGGGGGCCGCAGCTATGCAAAAGTAGCGGCAGGAGGGGATAGGTTCTCCGGACCACCACCACCAGTTGCCAGCAGTGAGGAAGATCAGCGCCATTTCCTGGAGGCCCTCAAGAGAGGTGACCAATGAGTCACCATAGAGGGGAGGGAGATACCGTTGTCCTTTTGGACAGAGAGGTGTGGGCTCTCTGCCGTCCGAGAGCAAAGGACAGGAGGAGAAAGTGCCAAGCAACCTCCTACAACTGGGCAAGGTGTACCCAGGAGGAATGTCGTCCGTCTCAAGTGGGTAGGCAATGAAGTCCTAATAGATCTAAGGTGGTGGAGCTCCGACTTGGGATGGAGTACAGGGTATCGGACATCTATGACCAGATACACCCGACTGGGTCTCCTATAAATGCCGTGAGCTACATGCGGGCAGCGGGACTTGAGCTGTTTTCGTCCCGCTATGAGCTCAAACAGTCATCGCACGAGTGGCGGGGGTTTCATTGCCCAAGCAATCTCTCGCCAAAATAACGTTTAGAGGATGACTGTTTTAACAAGTGATGAACCACTCTCTTACATAGACATCATGACCTGGTTAAGCAGATATGGAGAGGTTGTCCAGTTTCCAGTAAAAAAAGACGAACGTGCACAAAATCCAGGCTGATAAGCAGTAAGCTGTGCTCCTGTTGCAACCCCCTCTGATCCCAAATGGCGCTCATTGGGCACACTTTACTGTATTTACTTATATAATTGTGACCTGCTTTTGTCCTAAAGGTTGAGACATACCGTATAGAGGTGCACTGTAGTCCCACTATAGGACTCTCGGCCCAAATACGTGTTGCCCAAGGATGACACCCCTAGGATGTCTACCCTTTCCTCTTAAAGATACGCGAGGCCTGCCCACAACGCCTCTCTTATATACTTGTTATGCTCTTATCGCCTGTTAGATTGTACTATCTTCTTAACTATGCATTTGTATAATCCTATACACTGTGCCTAACCGTTTTACTCTTATCTTTTCCAACAATAAATACTTTTTTTTGGAATGAAAAAAATAGAGACGAATTCGGCATCTGGTCAGGGGCCTGGACGTTTATGGTCAAACTTAGGTATGGTTGTAACATCGTCACTCACATCCCATCCTCCACCTTCCTAGGCAGGCACAGAATCCAGGTCTTTCACCAGGGGCAGCCGAAGCTTTGTCACAGGTGTGGCGACCCCACACATTTTAGTGCCCAGTGTAGGGCACAGGTGTGTGCATTGTGTGGGGAGGTAGGCCATCTAGCCGCATCCTGTGGCAGGATTCGCTGTCACCTGTGTGGTGACTTGGGTCAGCCCTTTAGTCGCTGCCCTCGCTCCGCCACCAATAACTCTGCATCCTCTAGGCGTATGGGAGAAAGCAAGGGGCCTGAGGATGTGGGAGAGAACAGATGAGGGAGACAGCAAAGGCGAAGGAGCTGAAGAGCCACTGACGTGGAAAAAGAAAACGACAGCACAGCTAAGACGCATGGAGGTGCGTAGCAAGGAGAGGGAAGGGGCTTCCCAGACCCATGCTGGGGGGGTCCCTGAACTAGAAAGAAAAGGAAACCACCTCCAGAGCAGAACAAACCGAGGCTCTGAGGGAGAGTGACATAGAGGAAGAGACCAGGAGGATTGAGGAAGAGGAGGAAGCTGCCCTCCCACAGCCTCCTATCACTCAGGGAGTGGAGAAGGGAGTGATGGAGGTGAAAGGGAGAAGCATCTTACAAAACGGAGTGCAAAAAGGGGGAAAGGGAGAATGGGCAACTCCCTCTCATTAGAATGGGACCACTCTACCCCCTCAACCCTGAGCCAGGTGCCGGATAAAGGAAGGCTAGGTAAAACCCAACCTCTGACTGAAACCGCCAACCGTCATGGAGTCCTCAGTACCCTTTTGGCCTTATCAGTGGATGAGGATGAAGAGGATGACATACAAAAAGGGAAGGCGGAGGGATCTTTGGGGAGTGGCGCTATCGCCCCCGGGAGATCCCAAATGACAGCTAAGGACACTCAAATCCCAGGGGTAGAGGGAGAAGGAGCCGGGCACCTGAGTGGTGGGGAGGAGCAAGTAGCAAGTAATAAGGGTGATAATGGTGTAAATATGGATATGTCTGTAAGTTTAAAAAGGGTGAAACCCTCGACCTCGGATGGGGAGGGGGAGGTGAGTGGTATAGGTACGAAGACGGCTGTCGAGCTTGATCACCAGTTATGGCGGCACCAACTCCGTTGGCGCTGGCAAGTATTAACATTGCCAGCATTAAGTCAGATATGGCTAGTTATACGGCTTTTGATTTTCTCAGCCGGGTTGAAGCTGACATCTTGTTCTTGCAAGAGACCAGGCGGACAGATTTGTCGGACATAAGGAAAGCTACAGGGGAATGGAGGGCTGGTCCCTTCTATTGGTCTCTTGCAGCCGAGCCATATACCGAGGTGGCGGTTCTTTTTACCGCCGAGGTTGAATGCAGACGGGTTATCGAGCTCGAAATGGGGAGGTGTCTGATCTTAGATGTCGTCATGAAGGGACAAGAATTAAGACTAATTAACATCTACGGCCCACAAAGCCAGTGGGACAGGAAATGTCTCTTTATGAAGGTTAAGCCTTTCCTTTTTACGAGCCGCCAAGTCATCTTTGGAGGGGACTTCAATACCGTCTCGAGGTCCTCAGATAGATTGGGAGGTTCCAGAGGTGTAGGCTATGAAGGCGTCGCTTTGAATAGAATAGTCAGCGAAGCTCGCCTGGTGGATGTCCACATCAGGCATACCCCAGGCCACAGGGGGTTCACTTTCCATAGGGGTAGTCAGATTAGGTCTAGGTTAGATAGGTTTTATTTAAAGGAGGAAGCTATCAAGACGCCCTTGTCGGTGGTGGAGGTAGATTTCTCCAACCACTGTTTGATTTTGTTTTCTTTGAATATTTCAATATGGCGAGAGGTTATTGGAAGCTGGAAGAAACGGAAATCAGACAATCCTTAGAGGACTTCCTTCAGAGTCAGGTACCATTACTGGGCCTATGTAGAAGCAAATTAGAGTGGTGGGAAATATTCAGAAAGAGAGCTGTGAAGTTCTTCCGCCAGACCTTGAGCCTTAGGAATCTGAACAGGTATCGCCTGTATCAGAGTCTAAGGAGGAAACTCGAGCAGTTAGTCTCGACTGGAGGTAGCCATGAGGAGATCTCCAGGGTGAAATCCTTGCTCAAGAAATGTCAGTATGATAGATACACATCCTTGGTTTTTGAGAGGGATTTTGGTAAATACCGCTCGCCGGATCCCTACAAAAACTGTAGGATGTCAGTAGGTTGTAAGATGGTGACATGCCTAAAGGACAGTACGGGATCTCTGAAACGGTCCAGATCAGAGATCCTGGAGATCTTTAGGTCCTTCTACTAGCATCTCTTAGGCAGGAGGGAACTAGATCGAGACAAATGCTCGGCTTTCCTGGCTAAAGCCAGTCCTGAACCAGGAATAAGCCTCTCTCTTGATGATTTGACAGGAGAGATCAGAGAAGAGGAAGTGAAGGGGCGATTGAGATTTTAGCCCTCAAGAATACCCCGGAACCCGATGGCCTAACATCAGAATTTTACAAGACCTTTAAGGACACCTTGGTTCCCCTCTTAACTGAGTTATTAACTTCCGGTTTCGGCGCCATCATGGCCTGACTTCCTTTTCTGAGCTCCGTCTGAACAGCACTTATCTGCTAGATTACCCGGCGTTAGACCTATCATCAATCATCCTGCTGTTATCAGAAGGCAGATAGAAGGCACCCAGCTGGCTTCTGACCCTCTCTGCAACCCTGAGATAGACAGAATCAACTTTATCTACTGACCGACATCTCATCCACGTGGGCAGCCGGCCGGGCCCTCGCTCTGCTGCTGATAACACATCTAAGGGCTTGTAAATCACGTCCTGGGGACTCGGGCATCGGCTCACACACTGCACTGCCCCATACGGAGGCTACAGGTACTCGTTACTTGCCTGGGGAAGCTGTTCTGAGAGAAACACTGTGCACAGCCCTAACGAGGCAGGGCCTCAGTAACACACAGGCTGCAACCACCTCTCCAGTCACAGCTCCAGCAACCAAAACTGTGGCTGTGATCATCTAAACAGCAACAGCACTGCTTTAACACAGTGACCCCTGCATTCTCCATCTGCAAAGGGGGAAATAGCAACCTAATTAGTGCCTCCTCGTGCCCCTGCTTCAGAAAGTAGAACACAGCTACTATCTCTGTAACTGGAGCCACATCTTACCTGTCTCTTCATGCACCTGCTGTGAAAGCACCGACAAAATTTCCCTAAGCCGCTGTGCGGGAGAGAGAGCTGCTGCGATCGTCTGCCTCATATCCTGCAACTGCCAGCTTTGTCCAGCAGAGGGAGCTAAAGACTGCTAAAAATTTAGTCAAAGTTTGTTGTATACCAACTTTAGCCGCAGAGGGAGACAAAGACCGGGCTATAAAATCTGTTCTATTACAAAGACTAAGTCTTATACTTTTATCCCTCTAACTCTACCCAGTGAAGGAAATTTAAATATACCAGTTTTACACAGGAAGCAAAAAACTGCACTATAAATCAAATCACATTCCCACAGGAATTGGCTCAGTAAAAGCTTGTCAAAGTATGTGAAACAAAATACTCCTATGGACCGATACTTTAAAAAAAGGGGTCCGAGTGGAACACCAAGGAAGAAAAATAAAGGAATAAATCCTTCTCTCACACCTCAGAGAGATTTGACGATTCCTCCCCCCCATCAACTAGAGATCACTCACCCTCTCATACAAAAGATTCCCAGTTGAGGTTTCAAAAGCAGAGAGACACACAGGAAAAATTAATTATAAGCGCCTAGCCAAGGAGATGTACGCCAAATGGGTCCGGAAATAAAGGAAATTCATGGGCAACCATGATATCGGCATGCTTGCTCCAAATTCATCAGAGGTAACCCACAGTGTCCAAAGACTAGATGCACAGGAAAACCAAAAATTCAAGACGGGAAAAACACTATACAGAACGTCAGATCTCAACTCCAAGAAACTGTCCAAGAAAATAACAATATTTCAGAAAAAGTAGAAGACCTGGAGATTGGTCTAGACGAAATAACCTCCGTATATTGGGGATCCAGAACCGGGCCCCTCCCCCAAAGATCTAATATTGCTATGTGAAAGAGATCTCCCTGAGGCTCTAGGCATTTCACATTGTGTAGTAGACGGGCTCACGGCTGGGCCCTGATCTGAGAGGGAGCAAAAGCAGCCAACCCAATGTAAATCCGGCACTAAGGGAAAGGCCAAGGCAAATCATTGGGGAAATATCTAAATTACACAGACAAGTCGGTCATCATTCAGGCCTTAAAACGCCTAAAGTGGGGTCTGAACTTCAAAGGACATAAGGTTCTAATTTTTGAAGACTTCTCAGCGGATGTCGCGAAGAAGAGGAGGGCCTTTTCTACAATCTGCTTAAATTATTCCATCGCCAAGACGCTTTGCCCTTATGTACCCGCAATATTAAGAATTTTTCCACAAAAAATGGCCACTCCTCAACCTTTCAATCCCAGCAGAGCGGAAAAATATCTTGAACGGAAATCGAAGAAAAAGGGGAAGACGAAGGTTCCTCCCCCCTTTAAACCTTTACCTCACTCTCCATGGCCTCCTTACAGCAAGATAAGAAAAGAATTGATTCTGATGAAATTCTTCACAGCACTCTAGTCCCAAGGAACAACGAAAGAACTGTCATCTGTCATGGACACGTGGGATAACTAGCTCTCCAACAATCTTGGGGTGTTTATTTGTGGCAATATTTGTGCTTTCTATTTAGTTAGAAAAGTTAAATTTAATTTTATGCCGTTTTGCACTAAAGTCAACTATTACAATAATAGTAGCATCATACATTTTTCTTTTAATGATTGCTAATAAAAGGTAGACATTAGGTCGTATGCTGTTTAGTATGTTTTACCGTATCTATATTGCTTGGTAGGCGGAAAGGCAAGAGATAGCAATTTAATTTTAAAAGATTTTTGTTACACTGTACAGGGCCTGATGTAAAAAAGAGAAGTCCAATGGCTAGAATGGTTGGTGAGGCCGGGTATTTCCTTGTCTTCACTGGCACACAATTTTTACATTTTCTTTTTTGTCTCTCTCTTTGTCTATTTTTTTTTTTTGCTGGCTCAGGGATTCTCTCGTTTCCATCAGAGCAAATTTCTGGTTCTAGTCACTTTATTTATAAGGGACCTGAGATTGTTTTGTCTTTATTGGTTTGTTTTTTTACATTTGTTTTTTCTGTTTTTGTGCTCTCCCATTTTTAATTTTCCTTTATTTTTGGGGGGCACCCGTGGGCGAAAATATCTTCTCCATAGGGAGATTCTTCTTTGCTTGGTAACTTTTTATGAGGATAGCTCGTGGAACGTTAAGGGTCTATGTTCACCCAGCAAGCGTCTCATGATTATACAACATCTGAAACCTTTAAAGTTGATGTAGCATTGCTACAGGAGACCCATCTCCTTGAGGGGGACTTTCATTACATGCAGCGACTTTGGGTGCAGAAAGTAGTTGGGTCCCCAGCAGTTCAAAACAAAGCAGGGGTGCTCATACTCGTACATAAAAACTTTGCAGGACAAATCATAGGCAGTGATCATGATGAAGAGGGAAGATGGGTTCAGTCCACATCAATTTCAAATGAAGAGGTATCAATCCATAATATCTATGGTCCAAATAGTGGAGGGAAGACATTTTCAAAGAATGGAATCTAAAATTTTTAAAAGGGGACCCAGTGGTGAATAAGGTGGTGGGAGGTGACCTAAACGCGGTAGTCTGTCATATTGAAAGCAGATCCAGAGGGAGGGAGGGAATTCTGCACTCTACAAGTGGGGAGTCATTTCTATCCCTATTTCTGGAACACACTGACCTTTGTGACCCATGGATGGTATTACACCCGGGAAAGGGAAAGGGAATACTCTCACTTATTTTCACACCCACATCACTCCTGGTCAAGAATTGACTACATTTTTCTGTCTCAACATCTACTGCCAAGAACACGGGAAGCTACAATAGGGGATCTGGTTATATCAGATCATGCACCAATAATTCTGGCCCTAGAGAATATTATACCCCATGGAACAGATTATATCTGGTGTTTCCCATCCTTCTTGGCGGGGGACAAAAAATTTCCCAAAGAATCACTAAGGAGGTGGTTAGAGTACCAAACGACCAAACTCCTAAAATGCTGACTCTCCAAACATATTTGGGACACGGCAAAAGCAGTGTTGAGAGGCCGGTTGATTGCATATGTATCTAGTATGAGGAAAAAATTTCTAGCAACCTCAGCTCACTCAGTTAAAAATTAAGGGAGGCATATTCTAGATTTTCCCTAAACCTTCAAAAACAACAAAAGAAGATGGTGTAACTACTAAAAAGCCTATGAGATCTGGCTAGAAAAAAGGGAGACAATAAAACGGTCTAATTTGAAGCAAAATCTCTTCAGATTTTGGAATAAAGCAGGAAAGTTACTAGCCAGATTCGCTAAAGGAATGATCCCGGCCGCACACATTCCCTTTTTCAAAAGATAAAAAAGGATCACTTAAACATTTGGGGGGCGGACATTACGGAAGTGTTACATTCTTCTATGTGATCTTTACAGCAAGGAAAACGTAAATGATGTCTCTTCTAATCATGGCTGACAAAGTGAAGCTCCCAACGCCTCTCGTCAGAAGAAAGAGAGGTGATTGGGAGCACCAATTTCACTTACAGAAATTAGAAAGAGCTTTAGCTTGTTTAAAACCACACAAAGCCCAGGCCCAGACGGATTAAACCCGAGAATTTTATAAAAAACCTGAAAGTACAGATATCCCTCATACTTTAGCTCCTTTTACAATGGTTTCCTATCTGGAAATGAAATCCAGCGCAGATGAACACTGCACAATTAAAGTCCTACGAAACCAGGAAAAGATCAGACCCTGGCTTCTTCTTACAGGCCAATTTCGCTAATTAATGTTGACCTAAAACTTATGGCAAAAATATTGGCGGATAGACTGGCAGGGATACTCCCCAAATTAATAGAAAACAACAGGTGGGATTTTTCAGAAAAGGTCCGCAGTGGCGAACATAAGAAAGGTACTCACCATCCCTTTATGAAGTTAAATGAGAGGCCATCTCCATAAAACAGCTGCCCTCCTAACTATAGATGCAGAAAAGGCCTTTGAGGGTAGACTGGGGATGGCTGGGACTAGTTCTGGACAAAATTCACTTAACGGGACTTTCAGAACCTTCATAGCTTCCCTGTATACTGCCCAATGGCCCGTTTATGCATTCTTGGCTTCCTTTTTAGCCCCATTCTTATTACAAAGAGGAACGAGAAAAGGGATGTCCTTTATCCCCCCTTCTGTTCAATCTTGCAGTTGACCCCTTGGGGTAGGTTCTTGTTGTCTCTTCTACATTCAAGGCATTGAGGTGGGGGGAAAGGAAGTCAAATTGGCTATGTTCGCCGATGACATAATCTTTTTTATGAAAAACCCGGACTTAGACCTGGAACCCCTTACATCAACTCAGGGTATTTAGCCGTTTTTTGGTTTTAAAATTAATGGGGTCTAAATCAGAACTCTTGAACATTGCTAAGGACCAACACTGCTTTGCCCCCCTCTGTACAAAATTCTGTAACAATAGCCAAATCCGCAATTAAATATTTAGGTATACAAATTGGGCAAACCCTAGATTCTCTATATAGATTAAATTTCCCTACCATTATTCTGAAAGTGGTAAGAGAATTGCACAGATGAGAGAAACTCCCCCTCCCGCTATTGGCAAAATGTCATTTGGTTAAAATGATGAGCTTTCCAAAACTTCTGTTTTCCTCTCCAAACATCCCTCTTCTTTTAAAACATTCAGACGTTAGATTATCCAAGCTGCCTTTTCAAGGTTTATATGGGGGTCGAACGTCCTAGGATCGCCCTGGCTAAAATTAATGTTGCGAGGGCGCAGGGGGGGATGAATTTCCCAGATGTGAGGAAATACAACTGGCAAGCCTTTTCGACATTGCATTGAATTGGATCAACAAAAACCCCCTTTTTTTCTAATTTTAGCATAGAAACAGATCTGGCAAAAACCCCTGGAATTTGTCAGTCTCCTACATACCAAATTTGTATCTTACCCCAGCACATCAAGGGAAGTTTCCTCATGAAACTATAGCAGCATGGAAAGCCAGTAGGAAACTATATAACATCCCCTTTTCTATAAGTAAATACATGCCTTTTAGATACCACCCAGAATTCCCACAAGGAATTCATAATAAGGGGCTGAATTGTCTTCGGCATCTTTATGATGTTCAACAACACCGACTTTTTCTCTTTCCAAGATTTAAGAACTAAGTATAATTTGGGCCTAACTCTCATTTCTTAGCCCATAGACCATTTATTGGCTTTATCAAATCAAAAATATTAAACTTAACAGGGAACTACCATTAGCCCTTTAGATTCCTTAATTGAACTGACCCCAATAAAAGGTCGCTGTCGCTAATATAAACAAATTGAGAAAAAAGATTCAGAGGATTGGCACGAAAAACTTTTTGCAAAATGGGAAAGGAAGTTTCCGGGAGATAATAACCCCCCAAATTATTTTAAAAGGGTGGAATAACATACGCAAGGCTGTTATCAGTGAGAATTTGGGGTGGAAAAGCACTTTAAATTCATACACCATGCAAACTATTTTTCCCCCGATCCTTTAGCCCCAAATCGAATAACGCTTGCCCCCCAAATGCTCTCCCGCCAAAATCAACTATGATTTCCCAAAATGTGGACGTGTGGGCATCCCCCGCGATTGGAAAATAATAATGAACAACCCAAAAGCAGGTTTAGGGATCAAAGTTAATTTATCCCCAAATATCCTCCTTTTCATGAATTTACCAGAAGGCCTAAATTCCCTAATTTGCTTCATATAATCTTACTAGCTACCAAACGATGTCTTCTAAATAAATGGCTGGAGCCAGAACCTCCAGGTACCCTTGAAATATTTAATCAAATTAAAAATTACATGCAAATGGATCAAGTGGAAACCGAAATGGCAAAAAATGCACAGACAGGAAAATTTTTTTCAAAAATGGACACCGTTCATTGAAAACTGTTTAGAAAATGAGGAAATCCAATGAATAATGATCCCCCTTTTAAAAATACAAGTTGGTATCTGAAAGCTTGCATCGCTAATTCAAATTGGGGTAGATTAAAAATACATGATGCAGCCTGGGGTTCGTTCTTGTGGGTTGGGGGCTTGCTGGTGGAACATAAGTAGACTCAAGAAATTCAGTTGCCACAAGAGGAATTGCTATGTTACTTTTCGCCCACGGTGCTTCCACTATAATCCCCCCTTATTTTTATTTATTTTTATTTTTTTATTTTTTTATTTTTTATTATTTTTTACTGACCACAAGTTAATATTATCCTGTTTGAGACATACTGCTATGTGACATGAGATAATCATTAAGAATATCATTCTCGACTTCTCAGCTTAATCCAGCTATGGTTATCTCTAAAAATGATAGACTGTGAATTGTTATATGATTGTTTATGTGGTATGTAATTTTGCACCCAGTTTTTCTGTTGTTTTAAATTGAAAAATGTTTTCAAATAAAAACAAGTTTTAAAAAAAAAACTGAGTTATTAAATGAGTGTCTCTCCTTGGGCACTCTGCCAAAGTCAATGAGGAGGTCTGCCCTGATCATCCTGTCAAAGGGTAAAGATCCATCCCACATTGAGAATTGGCGTCCCTTAGCACTGCTCAATGTGGACAGGAAGATTCTGGCAAAAGTGCTTTTTAATAGGCTGATAAAATATGCTTCAAAAGCTCCTTTCATCGGCTCAGCACTGCTCTGTTCCCAGTCGAAGCGCTGTTATTGTGGCCATTGGTGTCAGGGAGGCCGTGGAGTGGGGCAGAGCGGGTCACTGGAAGGGGTTCACACTGTATTTGGATCAGGCAAAAGCTTTTGATCTGGTTAATCATGAGTACCTCTGGTCCACTCTTCTGAATTATGGCCTGACGGGGAGGTTTGTAAATTAGTTGAAAACTTTGTATAAAGGGGCTGGGACTTTTCCATTGACTTTTCAATTGGTTCGGGCGACCTTTCAGGGTGGTATCTGGAGTTTTTATGGTTGTCCCCTAAGCCCTCTGCTTTACGCGTTTGCAATTGATCCCTTCTTAAGGAGGCTAGATTGCGGACCATTGGCAGGGGTGAGGAAGGCCTTGCGGACATTAGCACCTGCCCTGAGAGTAATAGCCTATGCCGATGATGTCACTGTCTTTGTCTTCTCGAAAGAGGAGGCGCTATTGGTGATGTCAGAGGTAGAAGCTTTTGGGAAAGCTTCCGGGCCCCAAAATTTAAGGGGGATAAGTGTGGAGAAGGGACCCTATTTTTGATCTTCCAGACACCCTCCCTGTGCCCCAGGAAACAGTAAAGGTCTTAGGCATTGATTTTGGCCATGGTGATTACCCAAAGAAAAACTGGGAGGACAGGCTAAACAATGCCGCTCAGAAGGTGGACCGGTGGAAGGGTTGGTCATCAACCCTTAGAGAGAGAATTAGCTTGATCAAATCTTTCCTGCTTCCATTATTCATCTATTTGAGCAGCGCGTGCCTTTTGCCCGAGTCTCTCTGGCCGTGGGTTTACAATCTGTTCTTCCAAATGTTATGGGGGAACGAATGAACCAAATCCAGGAGAGAGGTGACATACCACAAGAGGAGACTAGGGGGGTTAGGTATGGTTAACCCCGTAGTGTTCTTAACGTACAATTTTTTTTTTCATATATTTTTATTAGGAAATTTAAACGTTAACAGACATTAGCCCCAACAAGGGACTAGCAACATAAAAGACCAAGTACAGTCGTCCCTCGCTATATCGCGGTTCACTTATCGCGGCTTCATTGCATCGCGGATAATACAGCTGTCTGGATCTTATACTGTATTGCGGATATTTCGGTATATCGCGGGATTTTTGCGGTATGGAAACTAGCCAATCACTGCACTGTGTTCAATATCCTGAACGCTGATTGGCTCCCTGACTTTAGCATCGGTCTGTCTGTTGTGCTCAACACGTTCACATTCGACGTCTGATTGCAGAAGTGTGCAGAAGTGCAGAAAGTGAGTCCGTGATGCCACCCAAACTTTCCCAGGCCTTCTAAGGCTTCTGGCGGGAAAACCAAGCGCCAGAGGAAGATGCTTTCCATCAAAGAAAAGGTAGAACTTCTCGACATGCTAAAGGAAGGCAAAAGCTATGCGGCTCTGGGCCCACCATTATGGGATTAACAAATTTCTACTGTTCGCAAAACAAAAAAAAAGGATGAGAAGAATATTAGGTCTACAGCAGCAATGACCTTTAACAAGACTGCAAAGAGGGTGGTCACATCCGTAATAAGACCATTGTGAGGATGGAATCTGCATTTGGCCCTGTGGATAAATGACTGCGGGAAGAAGAATATCTCGCTGGATACCAACATCACCCGGACGAATGCCAAGAAACTTTATGATAGTTTCAAGGCAGGCACGGATGTTCCTGATGGTGACGAGGATGAAGACGAGGACAACAGTGCAGAAGAAAGGACCTCAAGTGCTTCTCCACCAGACAAACCCCCTTCAGTGCCAGCAAGGGTGGGTTTGAGAAATTTCAGAGACGCTTTGGACTGAAGAGTGTTTTTTCTGCATGGTGAACTGCCTCTGCAGATAAGCTGAGCCGAGGAGTATGTGAAATGACACCTTCAAACCCTTCATCGAGGAAGGGGGCATAAGCCTGACAAGTGTTAAAATGGAGAACGGGCTTATTTGGAAACGGATGCCATCTCGCACTTTTAAAATGCAGTACGAAGCCAAACCCCCTGGATTTAAGGCCCAGAAAGATCGGTAACTGTCATCATGTGTGGGTATGGCTGCGGCTTCATGATAAAGCCAGGGTTTATTTATTAAGTCCAAAAACCAAGGGCCTAAAAAACAAAAATAAGAATTTGTTGGCCTGTGTCCTGATGCAAAACCCAAGGCCTGGATGACAAAACTCCTCACAGCTGATTGGTTCCACCAGTGTTTTCCCCCAGGGGTTTATGCTTACCTTGCAGAGAAAAACATTGAGTTCAACGTGCTTCTGCTCATGGATAATGCTGGAGGCCATGTGTTGACCTGTCATAAAATGGTTTCCAGATAGAGTTTCTTGCCCCAAACAAACCCCGTCCTCATCCAGCCCATGGACCAAGGAGTGATTCGTGCTTTTAAAGCGCTCTACACGAGAAATGCCCTGCAACACCTGGTTTGAAGCTATGGACTCGGAATGAAAAATTTCACACTAAAAGGGTACTGGGGCAACTACAATATTGCATCGTTTTCTTGTAAATATTCAGAAGGCCATAAAGGAGATGAAGAGTCAAAACAGTAAATGCCGGGGTAGAAAAAATTGTGGCCAGAAGTGGTCCCATGATTACAAGGTTTCTCTCCTGCTGAAGTCCATCACTCTACAGTAAATAAGGCCGTGAAGCTGGCAAATACCCGGAGGAGTGGCTTCACTGATATGACTCCTGAAGATGTGTGAATGACCCTTTTTGATGTCCAACTGAACCGTTGACGGACGAAGACCTGACGGAGATGACCCAAGTCAGCAACTGAAGAAGAGGATGAGAACAAGATGAACAGGTTGGAGAAAAGGAGGAGGTTGGTCTAACACTTGATCGTCTGGCAACATGGGGCCACAATGGCCAAGAACTCCGCGGGCTGCTGAAGAATGGGACCCCCAAATGCTTCGTTCATTGCACTTTGTAAATATCATTGAGAGTGGCATATAGGTTTATAAAAATTTCTCATCAGAAGAAAAAGCAGCAAACCAGCAACTGCCCATAACTATGTTCCCTCACTAGGACAAAGAGATCAGTACACCTTTAGCAGAGATAGAAGTTACGGCCCAGGGGGAAGATACTGCACCACCTGATGAAGTACGCGATGAAGAGCGTGATGAAGAGCGTGATGAAGAGCACGATGAAGAGCGCGATGAACAGCGCTATGAACAGCCCGATGAACAGCGCAATGAACAGAGCGATGAACAGAGCGATGGCGATGAAGAGGTGCCTTCAGGAGAGCTGTAATGCTCTTCATGATCTTCATCATTCAAGCTGCAGTAAACTTCACTGGTGAGTACCCACATAGATTTTTATATGTTGGAGTATGGAAAATGTTTATAAAGCCTTAAAATATATAAATAATAAAATAAATGTAACACCGCTACTTTGCGGATTTTCACGTATCGCGGGGTTCTCTGGAACACAACACCCGCGATAAGTGAGGGATCACTGTAAATGGGTAGGGATTGGGTAGGGGGGAATGAAGCATAGGAGAAGAGGGGAAAGGGGGGTATAGTAGAATGCACCAAGTTTCTACCGCTTGATCAGGTAAAACTCAAAAGGTATATGCAAAGAACATTTACAAGGGTTACAACAGGTAGTTATGGATTCATTCCAATGCATAAGATAGCAAGACGTTGAAAATTGTACCATTATGCTTGACGCGGGGTGCAGCGATGTCCGTGGAGGTCCGTTCTGGGGCACATGGCGAGATGTGCACACGAGGGTCCACGGAAAATCTCCCTAATTTTAGGGGGGTTAAATAGCATACCCTGGTTCGAAGCATGGCCTCGCGTATTGTCTAGGGGGGCTTTCCCCAATATAAGATGTGCAATCCGTGCCAGCAAAGCAGCTAGATCAATAAGTGAAATAATCAGCAAGACTAAAAGGGGATCGGGATTGAATAACTAGGATCTAAGAAATTATTGTTAGACATCTAACTCTGATGTATCAATTATGCGCAAAATAGAGGTTTCCGATGTAAGTCCTCGGAAATTATTTCCCATGAGCATCTGTATCATGGGAACATATCCAGTTACATGCAGATCACGATGAGCTCAGGGCTGAGGAGTGAATCTTCAGTTCAGAAAGGTAAAAGTCCGGTGAACAGTCAGTAGGTTTGGATTTG
>JAODAL010045221.1:0-32137 GCA_025379985.1 Phyllomedusa bahiana | reverse complement strand
AAAAAATACGTCGTTTTTGACTTTTGGCACACAGCATGGTTATTGAGGATTACGTAAATCTTAAACAGCAATTTAATTCACCAAGGTGAATGAAAGGTGCAAAAATACGTTTATTATCCAACATAACAGTTACGTGTTTTTTGACTTTTGCGCACCCAGCATTGTTCGTTGACGCAGCATCTACGTAAATCTTAAAACAGCAATTCTTATTCACCACTGGTGAATTGAAAGGTGCAAAAAAATACGTTTATTATAGCAAAAACATAACAGTTACTTGTTTTTTTACTTTTGCGCACCCAGCATTGTTCATTGACGCAGCATCTACGTAAATCATAAAACAGCAATTCTATATTCACCACAGGTGAATTGAAAGGTGCAAAAAATACCGTTTATTATATCAAAACATAACAGTTACGTGTTTTTTTTACATTTGCGCACCCAGCTTGTTCATTGACGCAGCATCTACATAAATCTTTAACAGCAATTCTATATTCACCACAGGTGAATTGAAAGGTGCAAAAAATATTGTTTATTATACCAAAACATAACAGTTACGTGTTTTTTGACTTTTGCGCACCCAGCATTGTTCATTGACGCAGCATCTACGTAAATCTTAAAACAGCAATTCTATATTCACCACAGGTGAATTGAAAGGTGCAAAAAATATCGTTTATTATACCAAAACATAACAGTTACGTGTTTTTTGACTTTTGCGCACCCAGCATTGTTCATTGACGCAGCATCTACGTAAATCTTAAAACAGCAATTCTATATTCACCACAGGTGAATTGAAAGGTGCAAAAAATACCGTTTATTATACCAAAACATAACAGATACGTGTTTTTTGGACTTTTACCCAGTCCAGATTTGTTGATAGACACCTTACAGTTAAATTTGAATCCAGCAATTTTGTTTTGATTAGAGGGATTTGAGAATAGCTGTGATTTGCCGTCTTTTAATAAGAGACTTTCCAAAACTATTCCATACCTTCTCAAATTTTTTATATTTCTGAACATGGAGCGAAATGCAGGTGGTAAGTGAGCAAAGAGGGGGGTAGCACATGGAGGTAGAGGTACGAGAGAAGGTGCTCCTTCCAGTGCTGGCGACAACACGCATGCCAGCGGATCGTCAGTTGCAGGACCGTCAGGCCTGTCATCGCTGGGTCAGGGCCCTGTGAATCTAAGTAACGAACATCGTCGCCAATCTGTCCTTCAGTGGTTAATGCAACCTGCATCTAGCAGTCTTACCTCCTCGTCCTCGCAGTCACGGCCACAAATGTTCTATCAGCATCATCAGCATCCGTCCAACATGAAGCAGCCCAAATGTCAACTCGTGTACCCACCACTGTGGATAATCCATTGTCTGAAGACCTCTTTGATGACAAAATGCGGTTGGGTCAGAAGGCATGTTAAAAGATCAAGAGGATGATTTAGTCTGCTCTGACGCCCAGTTACTGATGCCATCAGAGGAGGTGAAGGAAGCCGGTCAATGGGCAAAAATCCCGGGCGGTCGGCAACGCCTTGCAGTTCCCCTTGCTTGTAGCCCGCAGTTTTCTGGATGCAGAAAGTCAGACGCCCCGTCACCTGTTTTGAATGATTTATGATGACGAATTGGGGATCCACCTGGTCTTTGCAGAATTGCTTCGAGGCTTCATGTGGCGGGGAGGAAGACGATGGGGGTAGGTAAATAGGGTCCCGCCCAAAAAGGGAGGGGGCGGTCGCAGAAGTCCGCTGTAGATTCCGCCAGCCACGGTAGGAAAACCCCGCCCCCCCCCCTTTATGCCGCAAAAGGCCCAGGACCTCTCAAGCCGGGGCCTTTTTGGCAACCCTTGATTCCCCAGCGATGTAAATGCCCCCTTTCCGAAAAGCTAAGTAGGGCAAGCCCTTAAGGGGTTTAAACCCAAACCACCACAGTTGCACTGAGCGAATGAGGTTTAAAATGGGGAACACTTGGCCAAAAAAGGCCAGCCCCGACGCCGGGCCTTAAACCACTGCCCACCCCCTCTGTCTCCGCCCCCCTCCTCCTCCGCCACCACCAGGCTTTTCCCCAAGTGCCCATGTCTCTCAGGTTGATCGGGGTCACCCTCCGCTTCACCCTCCACCGTCGCCCGAGTACCCCCGCCCCACCAGAGCCCCCACCCTACCCTTTCTCCTTCCGCCAGTTTACGACCTGCACCCGTACAGCTGCCAGTCTAGCACCACCTTCTGTTTCCCGGGTTTTGGGGAGCAAAAAACATTTTAACCCAAAACCCACCCAACCCAAAAGCCTGAATGTCGGCATTGCCAGGTTTTTGGGCCCTTTGGGAAATGTTGTTTTCCCCTTGGGGACCAGATGGGTTCCGCCCGTCAGGGCCTCGCCTGCCCCCAATACCGATGCCGAGCAGGCATTTTTGCCAGAAAAGCCGTCCCTGCCCTGGCAGCCCGTTCATCTAAAATTTCAAGCAGTTGTCGCTTTGTGTCCGGAAAAGTCCATCTCCCCACCGAGACATGGATAGAACACGCCAAGGGCCCGCTATATCTCTGTGACGCTCACGGGGTGAGTGGGTGGATGTCTTGGGGGACGGGGGCTCCAGGCTCGGGGCACGCCTTTCAAACCACAGGGATGGTGCGGGGCTTTTTCCCCCAAGGTCCTTGGTGCTACGTCCCCCAGAGACACCGGGCCCCGTGTTAAAATTAATCCCCTTGGGAAAGTCCAAACAAGTCGGGGAGCTGGGGTGGCTTAAGCAACGGGCCCGGCGCTGGCTGGGTAAAAGAACCTTGTGCCAGGAAGGTGGTGTGGAAAATGGGCAAAATCTGTGGCCGCCCTTAAAAGATCGGTAGGCGGGAGCACACCCCTTGCCTGGACATGTCATAACCTTGTCGCCCAAAAAAATTTTTCAAAAGAGCCCCGGGTCGGGACTGCCTGCTAAGAAGGCTGAGGTTTTGATTCCACTTCTGCCTTCGCACCCTGCTTGCCCGTCTGCGTTCGGCAGCTCGGGGCCCCCCCGTCAACCCGTTTCATTGTTGACATGGCAACACGCGGGAAATTCCCCCCCTCCACATGCTCCAGCGATTGGGCAGTAGCGAAATGCCTTAGCAGTCGAAGTGACACAGGGCCTGACAAGCGCGGAAACGGACCTCGGGGGTTGAACCACCGAGAGTGGGGGCAGGTAAAAGGCTCTGCACCACCTTCCCCGTTTTAAAAGAAGTCCCCAAAAATGGTCAGTGCGGACAAGCCCTTGTCAGCATGGCATTGTGGGATTTATTTCTGGAACGATCGTTGGAACTCTGAAACAACAGGTCCCCCCGCGCGGGGAGGGATGGACACAGAGCGGACAGGGAGCCTTTCTCCCCGTAAAATCCCAAGGCCCGACAGTTTCACAATTTCATCGGTCTTAATTAGGCAGGGGTTGGGGGCCCAGGTATGCAAGGTGGCGAAACACCCTTCAGGGTGATCATTCAGGCAAGCGGGTGTGTTGAACTGTGCGGGGGCAGCGGGGGGGAGGGGAGGAGGAGGGAGGTTTTCCTGCCCCACCGATGTTTTCCGACGTCCTCCCTTAAAAGGGTTGGCGCGAATTTTGAGGCGGAGGAGGAAGATGGGGGAAGATCGTTTTCTAGTCCCCCTCGACCCAGAGGTTTGGGGAAAATAAAGGGCTCCATCTTCACATGAGTGTTGGATGCCCCTTTTCCCTCCAACTGATCCTTTTTTTTAAAGGCCATAAAAATGAAAAACATTACTGGGGGGCCACCCTCCTATCCCCGGTACAAAACAAAAATCAGCACTTTCCTTCCACCCCCCCCAAATAGAGAGTAAATGCGGGAAAAAGGAGACCCTTGTGTTTGATCAACTGGAGAATCTGTTGGTCTGCTACACTTCCCCAAATGTACGGGGAACAACATCGCGACGTGACGAGTAGAGTGAAAATTAGGCGTAGGGGAAAATAGCAGGCAAGGTGGAGAAGCCAATGGGTGACCTCGGGCAATCTTTGTTTCCAACCTCACCAAAGCATGCAATCAGGGCACAATCCAAAAAACAGAGATCACTTAAGATCATGGTGCACGCTATCTGCGTTCAAACCGATGTTTTTGCATGTGTTCCGGGCCCAATAGACTTCTGGGTATCCAAAAATGGGCGAATGGCCCGGGGGGCCTCATCCGCCTAGAGGGGTTGTTGCCCCGCAGCCGCGTCATTCTGAGCGGGCCTTAGCCGTGGAGGAGTATTCGACAAACGCATCCCGGCTTTCCCCCAGATAATGGGATGTTTGACTTTCATCAGATTTTAAACAGGTATGGGTCTTTTGATGATGTTTGGCCCCAATTTTTCCCAATCACCGATTAGTTGCGGTTACTTACATTCTTTTCAAACAAAAAGGTCCCTTGAAAAAACTTTTTTTTTAAAATGATCATTTTTACTGCAATTTTTATTCTCTTTTCCCCAAAATTTTTTTTGCTGGTTTTGCTGTGAGGGACTTAAAAACAGAAGGTTTCATACAACACCGTTTTTACATTTACTCACTTTATTTAAGAAGTTTTGCTTGCAAAGTTTTAGGTCTGTTGCTGTGAGATACAGCTTTAATTATGGTCCTTTGGAAAGAAATGTGGCTTTAAGTGGGATTTCCCCTCACAATTTTTAATAGTTGCTGGAAGTTTATTTAATTTTTTTTGGGGGATGTACTGTGGTACGCAAAAATCATGGCTTTTGGAAAAGAAGTGGGTTCTAAAGGGATTTCTCCCCCACAATTTTTAACAGTGGGTGAGAAGTCATTTTTATTAATTTTTTGGGTCATGCTGCTTTGAAAGCACAAAACACAGTCCTATTATAAAAAAAAAAAGTTTTTTCTAACAGACATTGTTCTTACAATTACCCAAATGGCTCAAAGGGGCATGCCCTTTTATTTTTTGGGGGGTTTTGCTTTTAAATGCACAATATAAGTCCTATTATAAAAAAAATGTTGTTTCTAACAGACATTTGTTCTTCACAATTGACCAAAGGGTCAAGGGTCATGCTTTTTAATTTTTGGGGGATTTTGCTTTGAAAAAGCAGAATAATACAGGGCCTATTCAAAAAAAAATTTTTTCTAAAAGAATTTGTTCTTCACAATTGTCCAAAAATGGAAAAGGTTTTGCTTGAATTTTTGGGGGGCATTTTTTCTGTGAATGAGCTATATGAGGTCTATTCTAAAAAATGTTGTATTAAAAGAATTTTGTTCTTCAAAATTGTCCAAAGTGCTCAAGGGTATGCTTTGAAATTTTTGGGGCTTTTTTCTGGACATGCAGTATATACGGGCCTATTTTAAAAAAATGTTGTTCTAACAGTTTTTTTCTTCACAATTATCAAGAGGGGCTAAGGGTGATGGGGGTGTCAGAAAAGGGAAAAGGTAGGGGCACTGTAATGGACAATATTGCAAATGACTTGTTTTTGCAAGACTTTAACATAGCTATCAATCCCTGTATTTAGACAACCATTTTTAAAACAATGAAAAAAAGAGAACAAAGGGGCATGGTGGGATTCCATCCCATTTTAAAAATGTGTTTTCTGAATTAAAGTACTAAAAAACTTGATGTCAAAAAAGCTGTTAAAAAAATTTCCCCTGAATTGTCAAGGGGGGTACGGAAAACTTGAACCAAAGTAGTTATTCAGAGGAAATGGGGTATGGGGCACGGACAGAAAAAAGTACAGAGACCCATTTCCTCCCGAGTTAGTAAAATGAGAAAAAGAATGCCAAGAAAAAGGGGTTGGGGTAACAGAGTGTTAACCACCGTATTTCCAAGTGAAGTCAATTGGTCCACACCATACGGAGGGACAAGCGCTACCCAGGTATTGACTGTGTGTGGGAAGGTGGATTCCACACTTCCGCTTCCCCACTCTGCTTCAGCAGACAGTTTTGTTGCTGCGTCTCAGGGCTTTTTTAACCCGCTGTTAAAAGATGAGGACCCAGCCTGGGCTCTCACCCCACACACTGTAAATCCGGCCCCCGGGCATGCTGTGGCCCGGACAGGGAAATTTATGTCCAGTTTAACTAAAATGGTGGTTTAAAGACTCCTTTTTCCGGCCCCTTTTTAAATTGGGGGGCATGCAGGTTTGGGGCTCATGCGTGGGCCCCGGGGGGGGGGCAGGGATAGTAAGTCCATGAAAAAAATGGTGGTTGAAAGACTCCCTTTTTTCCGGGATTTTTTTTTTGTTTTGGGGGATGCAGGTTTTGGGGTCATGCTGTGGCCCCGGGGCAGGGATATTCAAAGTCCAGTTTAAGTAAAATAGGTTTTAAAACATACTGCTTTGGCATTTTCAATTTTTGGGGGATGCAGGTTTAAGGGCAGGCTGTGGTACAAGAAGGGGTGTGAATGGTTTTGATTTTTTTCTGTGCTTTTATAACCAAAGTGTGTTGCCTAAGAGTGCCGTATCCATTTGACTGTTGTGGGTTAATTTCAATTCTCCAGCCCCTTTTTTTGGGGTAATAAGAAAGGGGTTGTTGCTCCCCATGCTTTTAAGGTCATCGTCATAAAACGATGCTCACATGAAAAACCTTATCGTAGCGGCCGACTTCAAATTCGATCGTCCGATAGCCAAGCAATCGCTAACAAGACATACCCCTATGTTTCAGGAGAAGCTTTCAAGGCACAATTTTTTTTGAAAAATTTGAAAAGGGAAAACAACCACATTTTTTAGGGCATTTACTTCATCAAACACCTACAATATACACCTACTGCCATTCCCGCAGATTCCCTTATTCAATGTGTTTCCAGGGGAGCATGCAAAGTTTGGGTGAGAGCAACTGTGAAAATAGCATCTCTAACTCCCACCCTTTCCCCCTCTGCTGCCTTTGGCACCACTCTATCTGATCAGAGACGAGAGCATAGAGTGATGTCATCTTGGTTGGGAAAAGATATTATCTCTAACATGATTCATAATTAGCTTTTCTTTACAGGTAAGCAATTGTTTTCATCCTCACGACTTGTGCTTTGCTTACGATAAATTTAGCTTTCTCCCACTGCATTTGTAAGTTGCCTAGACAAGAATTCCAGTGTCACATTTAAACTCATTGATACTAAATTTAATACATCTGAATCAGAAAGGGTTTATGCCAGGTAAATGCACCTTGGATAATCCAAAGGGCACAGGTGATTACACAACTTGGTCTTCATGGGAAGGAAATGGGCTTAGTTGTTGTGTTTCCCAAAAAAAAAAAAAAAAAAAAAAAAAAAAAAAAAAAAAAAAAAAAAAAAAAAAAAAAAAAAAAAAAAAAAAGAAAAGGTTTAAAAGGTTGCATGTTAGTGTAACATTAGTAGACATGCAAAAGTAATGCAGTGAATTATAGAAGTGATCAAACGATAACAAGTTAAAATACCACAGTGGGACTAAAATGAGTGAAACAAAGCTTACAGAAAATAAAAAGAAATCTAAATTAAATTAATAAAAAAATATTTTCCCTTATAATAAGTTGCCACAACTATAACTTCCCTTAATTTAAGATTAAACTTTTACTCAAACTACATGGTGAATACTAGTGTTGAGCGTTTGCGTTGGTATCGAGATCGAGCGGGTAGTCGATAGTCGGCCCCTATGATAAGGTTTTTTTGATAGTGAGCATCGATTATGCGCGATGCCCCTTAAAGTCTATGGGGGGAGCAACAACACCTTTTTATTACACCCAAAAAAAGCTGGGAAGCTGAAAATTAAATCCCCAACAGTCAAATGGATACGTGCTACATCTTAGGCAAAAAACCTTAGGTTATAAAAATCACAGAACCTTTCAATTACCTGTGGGGAATATAGAATTGCTGTTTTTAAAATTTACGTGGTGTGCGTCAATGAAAAGTGCGGGTGCGCAAAAATAAAAAAACACGTAACTGTTATGTATTGATATAATAAACGGTATTTTTTGAACCTTTCAATTCACTGTAGTGAAAATAGAATTCGGGTTTTTAAAATTTACGTAGTGCTGGTCAATAAAAAGTGCTGGGGCGCAAAAGTCAAAAAAACACGTAAATGTTATGTTTTGATATAATAAACGGTTATTTTTTGCACCCTTTCAATTCACCTGTGGTGTATAGAATTGGTTTTTAAAATTTCGTAGATGCTGCGTCAATGAACAGTGCTGGGTGGGGCAAAATACAAAAAAAACGTAACTGGATGTTTTCGTACAATACACGGTATTTTTGGGAAAAAACAACCTGTGTGGGGCTACAAAATTTTTGGTTTTTAATTTAAGTGCAGGTGGATAATAACAGTCACAGGTGTAAAGGGTAAAATTGAAACCTTCTGAAAAAGTATACTGATAATAAAAGTGGGAGTTTTGCAGTAACAAAAAAGACCTGCAGTTACTAAAAATGATTTTATCCAATATAAGTTCAGGTGCCCAATATCCCCGGAAATATTTCAATAGCAAAAATGTTAAAAAAAAAAAATATTCCACTACAATGTCTACACTAAGTCTTGGTGAATTTATCCAGGTTCTTTATAATAGAGTTGTCTTGTTCACCGGGCCCCCCCCCCCCTGTCCCACCCCCGGGAATTTACAGCGGTAGAGCTGTTTTAAAAATTCTCTAGCTAACTACAAAAATCTTCAAATCTCTAATCTAACTAAATTGGGAAGGTCACAGAAAATTGTAGGGGTTTTTGTGCGAAATGACTAATTTGGAGCTTTTTGGGCCCAAAGGGCAGAGCGCACGTCTATCCCATGAGACGCTGAGGCACAAAGGGCTGAAAAGGAAACGCTGTTCTTGTAAAACGGGTCATGTGATTTTTTCCCAGCCAATCGAAACCCATTACTCCGTCATGAGTCGCACACACATCTCCCTGTCTTTTGAAATCTCTTTTGCTGGCCCCCAAAAATTACAGGAAGGCCGAAAAAGGGCGATTTTAATAGATGATGCACAGTTTTTAACCTTAATTTCGATATCTGGAAATTTCGTACCATAAAAACCTTGCCGATTTCAACTTTGTCGATAAAAATCGCTCAACACTAGTGAATACCATAAAAGTACAGTAAATTTGAAATTAGCTTTTTATGATTATCTTCTCTTTATAATTTTGCACCCAAATGTGAGGGAATAAAAAATATCTTTTTTATAAAAAAAGTCTCATATGGCTCCAAAAGTAGTGAAAAAAAGCTGTTTTTTCCAAAAATGTTTTTATTGTGCAAAAATAGTCAAACATAATAGAATACTATATACAGATTTGGTAGCATTGTAATAAGAATGCCCTAAATAATGTTAACATATCCTTAATAACACTTGATAAATATCAAAGAACAAAAAAAACAAAAAAAAAACAAAAAACCAATAGTGAAATTGCGAGCCTTTGTGTTGCTTAGTGAATGATAGAAAGCAATTTTAAAAATATTGAGACATTAAGAAATGTACACCATCTTTCTGGAGTAAAAGAGTGGCTGATATTTGTGCAAATTTTATGTGTTAAAAAAATCTTTTTTGGTGATTTTGCACTCCCCACATTTGGAAAAGAGGGAGAGGCTTAGCTGGAAGGTGTATGGACTCCCATTTATTCAATATAATTCTGGCCAGAAATTTGTGCAAATTGTAGTGGAAAACTACACTAATACATAGCTCGCACAGATTTCTATTAGTGATGCATGAACAGATACAAATGTTACATATTTATTAAGAGGCATGCTCCTCTTAATAAATTTTTTTGCATTTTCTTTGTGGCCTTGTCTCATAAACTAGCATTTGAAAAATCGAAATCTTAGTAAATTTATCCAAATTTTTTGAAAAAGGGAAATTTTTTTAATAAATTGACTGAGTGGGGGAAAAAATTCTTTTTTTAACACTTGCAGTCATTTCAGCTGTAAAAAGTTGTGAAAAGGCTCTGAAAGGGCACATAGATGAATTCAATTATATTTCTCAAGTCAAGTGCACTTGTTTAAATGAAAAATATCAGAGAAATTCTGTTTTGCTCTTTTGCATAGTAATCTAAAGAATGCCTTTTTTGTTGGGCCCATTTTGAGTTGTTGTTTTTGTTTTACTTATCATGACTTTAGCTTTAGGGTCATATCATTCTGTGTATGCAGATGGGTTTTTTAGACAAAAAGAAAAATGAGTGGCTTGTAGTTAGGCAGGGAGGAATATTTCAGAAATTAAGAATGTTATGTAGCTCATGGTTGTGAACCTTTGTGTTACAATCAGAAATGTTCAGCTACAAGTCACATATTTTATTGTAACCTAAATGCAAACTTTGTTTTTAATTCTATGATTGAAAACAAGTTTTATGATTTTTTTAAAGATTGTTGAAATCAGGCTGCACTATAGGGTGAAATGCTTTTCATTGGCACATTGAGTGCTGTAGGAAACCTTCATTTCCTAGACATTACAGTCTGAAATATGACTAAGTTTTCCTATTGTTGTAAATGCTAGCTATAAGGGTCTATAAAACAATGATTAAATGGTATTCCCATCTCACACTTAGATGGCATAATGATAGGATATGCCATCAGAGTGTAATAGGTGCAGGTTCCAGAGGTCTTGAGGAACGAAAGTTTCTACATAAACATAGAAAGGGATTCTTTACTGTAAGAGCAGTGAGACTGTGGAACTCTCTGCCAGAGGGACTTGTCATGGTGAATTCAATAACCGAGTTCAAAAAGGGTTTGGATGCATTTCTGGAGTGTAATAATATAACAAGTTATAGTGACTAGGATTCAGGAGAGGGGTCATTGATCCAGGGATTTTTCTGATTGCCAGATTGGAGTCAGGAAGGAATTTTTCCCTAAAATGAGGACAATTGGCTTCTACCTCATTGGGGTTTTTTGCCTTCCTCTGGATCAACACCTTAGCACAACAGGCTGAACTAGATGGACGACTTGTCTTTTTTTAGCCTTACAAACTATGAAACTATGAAACTATAAATAGGAATGGGCCCCGAAAAGTCTCTATTCAGAATGGAGAGCAGTTCCCGCTTACATACTGCTATCCATTCGGTTCTGTGGAAGTTCTGAGTACAGCGAACACACCTTTTGGTAGCAGTCGGAGCTTCCATAGAACAGAATGTAGCGTTGTGTGCCTGCAAAACTGACTCTCTGACTAAATGATTCTTTAATCAAGCTATTGCATTAGTAAGGGTAACTAGTAAGTTGCGTAAAAGGCATAGTGGAATTACTTTTATCCAAATTTCTCCCATAATAAAAGTTACTTTAGTTTCAATACTAATACCATGTTTCTCTGAAAATAAGACCTACCCCAAATATAAGCTCTAGCATGATTTTTCAGGGTTTTTGGAGTATGCTTAAAATGTAAGTCCTACACCCAAAAATTAGCCCTAGTTCATTAAAAAGAGTGTCCAGGGATCTACATATGTAAAAATATAAATAGAAGTCAGCAGGTCCCATCATCAAGGAAAGCAGACACTCCCAAAAAGATCACACTCAAAAGACCCCACAACAATAACGGTTGGCTAGTGCCAGGCTCTCATACACAGATTGGGTAGTTTCACTGGCGTCACTCCGCTCCCAAGCCTGAGCATTGTGGCTGCTTCCAGTCACCAGGGGAAGCCGACTGCTACACTAGGCTGTGGTGGAACACAGCTGGACAAGCAAGGAACTTGACAGTGATGCGCCTTCGACAGGAGTGATGCAGATCTGTGTGTGACAGCTCATCCACCATTGGCATTTGCCAGCCCTAATTGTTTTGGGTTTAAGGGTGTGATTCTTTTGGGGGGTGCCTGCTTTTCTTAGTGATGGGTGCTTGCTTTCCATTTACTGCGGTGTCAAAATGAATGAGGAGCATTGCTGCACACTATACCTCTCTCTCTGATTGTCCTCCCTCTCGCCTATGATGAGATCATGGGTTGCCATGACAACTGGAAGCCTAATGAAGGCTTTCATAGCTGCCATGTTAGGACTACTACTACTTTCTGCCACAGGCAACAAGTAATGGAAGTGCTATCTTGGTACAACCTTCTGCATTATCTATATACTGCAGAAGGGTGGACAATCAATCCCCCCCCCCCCCTTTGGTCATGTACCCCAGGGGGGCTACGAGTATATGTGTGAAAATAAAAAAAAAGTTCACCATTTTACAAATAAAACTGTTTTAAAAAAGTTACACATAATTGGTTTTGCTGCATGTGTAAAACTTAGATTTATTAAAATATAACATAATTTCCCCTGTATGCTTAACATTGTAGCAGAAAAAAACTTCCAAATGCTAGAAATATGGGTTTTTGGTCATTTTATGTCCCCCAAAAATTGGAATAAAAAGTAATAAAAAAACTGCACGTATATCAAAATTGTACCGATAAAAAACACACTTCAGCCTGCAAAAAAATTAGCCTGCACTTAGGTCCATAAGTAGAAAAACAAAAAAGTTATCAAAAATCCTACATATTTAGTATCACCAGAATCAGTCACCCGCAGAATACAAATAACACATTATATTTACCAAAAAGTGAACGCTATAAAAAAACAAAACCCCCATGAAAATAGTGCAAGTACTGTATGTTTTTTTTTTTTTTTAATCACATTTCACACCACTTGAATTTTATTCCAGTTCCCCAGTACATTATATGGCATAGTCAATGGCACCAATAAAAACTACATCTTGTCCCTCAGAAATAAGCTCTTCGAGGTCTATGTAGACAGAAAAATAAAAACAACATCAGTCAGGAAGGCAGTGAGGAAAAGAATAGAGCCAAAAAATTATGACCATGCGGCAGGAAGAGGTTAAAGGAAAGGATAGCTACATTAACCACTTACATGGTTAATTACATGGCAGCAAATGGATATACAGTTACATCAAGTGGATAGCACACGGATAAGAGCTGTGGCCACATTGTCAGCTGTGTGTACTGGCTGTAATATACAGCTATAATTAGAGATGGGCGAATCGATTCTAACGAAGTGGAATTTGTTTAGAATTTCAGGAAAACTTCGATTCTGAACGAAGTCGAAGTTTGGGGTGATTCGCGGGAACGAAGCGTGCTTTTGTTTGATAAAATGGCTGCGAGCACATGGCGTTACATGGGGCAAAGAACTCTGGGAGGAAGAAGGGCATAACCTGCATGACATGTGCAGAGATGAAGCCAATCAGAGACCGGCAGGATTCTGTGACATCACCGCCCCTATATAAGTCCGGGCGCGACGCTGGGAGCTCATTCCGCTCTTACTGTACTGAGTAGGGAAGGTGCTGCCGCGAATGCTTATGATAGCTGATACTAAAGAACTCATTTTTATACAGCGATTTTTTGGGGGATGTCACAGCTTGTCTCAGAGACTGCTCTCAATGACGTTCTAATTCTGATTTTGTGGAGTATTGGAACTGAAGTCAGTGTGCTCCAATGCAGCGTGCATATGACAAGTAATCATCTGCTCAGATTTCTTCTGCACGATTGATATCCAAGGGTATCTAAGAGCCTGTTTCCTGTTGTATTCATAAAGAAACAGCGTTTTTACAATCCAAATAACCACTTAATTTTTGGTTGCTCATTTCTTGTGCGCAATTTTAGAACAGGGGTTAATTAAGGCGTTTATCTCTGTTGTGGTCACAAAAAGAAATTGTTCTTTTTCACCCCAAAAAAGAAATTTTTGCCTGCTAGCATAACTTCACAACCGAAGGTTAAATTACAAGTTTTTCTGTTGTTCTGTACATAAAATACACGCCATTTTAACACGTTACAAAGCTGTAAAAAAATTTTTTTTGGATGCTCAATACTTTTCGCAATTTAGATCAGGGTTTAATTAATCGTGTTCTGCTGTTGTGTCACTAAAAGAAACGTTCTTTTTCACCCCAAAAAATAAATATCCTGCAGCATATACACAACCTAAGTATTAATTACAAGTTTTTCTGTTGTTCTGTACCGTAAAAATACACGCCATTTTTAACACGCTACAAAGCTTGGTAATGTAAGTTGCCTCATTCTATTTGCAAAATTTAGATCCAGGGGGTAATTAAGTTTTGTTCCTGTTGTGGACACTAAAATAAACGTTCTTTTTCACCGCCAAAAAAGAAATTTTGCTCTGTAGCATAAATTCAAATCCGAAGTTAATTAAGCTGTTGGTCATTTATATTCAGATAAAATACACAGCGTTTTTTAAACGGCACATACAAGTAAATTTTTCCTGCCATTTGTGGAGCGCAATTTATATCCAAGGGTTACCCAAGCCTTCATAGTGGGATCATTTGGATCAAATACAGGAGTGTATTTATCATATACAGATATTCTTCATCAAACAGTGTCTGTACATTTTAGAACAAACAGTATTTTTGTCAGCCAGAGGAGGTGGCAGGATCTTCATCCTGCAAGTGCATGGCACAAACATTCCTGGAGCAGGCCCATGTTGCACACACAAGGGGACGTCGCAGCATGGGTCCACTCGTGCGAGGCCACAACTGCCGCAGTTCATCTAGCGGGCCGTGGTTGACCAGCAACCCATAGAGTTCTTGATTGATTGACTAGGTCATCCACTTCCTCCAGATGACATCTTGACAACCCCAGCCAAGAGTCGGTGGGAACTACAGACACAACCCTTAGTTTGGCATGGCCCCAAGAGCGGGTCAGTCGCCCTCACTGTCCTCCAACCCGCCTCTGTCGCCAACCGTTCCCCTCAGCCAGAATTCTACTATGTGGTCTGGGCTCAGCACCACTATGTAGCGAGAATGAACAATTTGAGGAGGGCAGTCAGCACGTACTTGGCAGCGAAGAAGTGGGGCCAATATCCCCTCATCTTGCAGTAGGCAGCAAAGTATAGATGTGGAGAGTGGCATGGGAGTTCATGTTGTGAGTGGTTAGGCTCTGCTTACCAAGACCTGGTGATGAGGACAGCAAGTAACAATAGAAACACAAATCGATGATGAATGTAGCCGACCGCACTTGGGATCGGTGATGAAGCAAGCATCATCATCGTCAGAGAAGAGGGGCGTTCAGCTTGCGCGCCAGGCAAGCGGCGCAGCCACAATGGTTAGTGTTGCCGTGAGTCAGCAGGGTAGCAGCAGTGTGATTTCGGGAGCCAAGCGGCCACGGGTAGAAAACCCGCTTCGCAGGTCCAACAAAGTAGCGGCAACAGGGCTCAGCGAGCAGCGGCAGCAGTAGTACACTCAGTGCGAGCGTTGAGGTAAAATCAAGACTCTGGCGTGTGGCAGATTCTTTGCTAAACCACCGAGGAGCCGAATATGGGGTAATGTAAGAATCTGTTCACAGAAAGTGAAGCGTGGCCAGGGAGCTAACGTTGGTCACCACGGCCCCTCTCAACACATGCATCGTCCCATCCGGGCTGGGAGAAACTAGCTCAGATGAGGTGTCCATCCTCCTCCGCCGCAACAGCAAGCAGCACGCCCAGTGGCGACGCACCATGCAGCCAGTCAAGGTGCTCTACCACCTCTGCAGAAGAGAGCTGTTTCTCTTTTCCATCATCTCCCGGTCCAGATGCTCCCTGCTCCTCGCTATCATGGCGCCATGCAGTCGTTCAGCGAGGCAAGATTGCAAAAGAGACACAGTTGCTCCAACCATCCTAAGGTGCAAAACTGACCTGTGCTCCTGTCCAAGTATGTTGTGCACTGCAGACCCTACCTTTCCAACTGGTGGTCTCTGCCCCGTTGAGAGAACTAATGGCTTGTCCAAGCCGAGATGGAGAGTTCCAAGCGATAATTTATTTTACAAAAAGGCAGTAACCAGCACATCCTTAAAAATATGTAGAACAGAATGGATGGGCCAGTCCTTGAGCTTATTGTTTGTTCCAAGAGGTGCAGCAGCAGCGTCGGACGACTGGAGCTGATAACTTCGGTCAGAGCCATTACATGTCCTATTCTACGGCCCCCTGGGTGAATGTGCAGTCTGCCCAAGCACACCTAGCAACTTGACAGGAGACGCCGCTTTCTCCTCCACGTTGTCAAACTGTCGGCTCCTGCGCCAAATTCCCCTCTCCTCCTCCACCACCACCATCAATCTCAGCCTCCACAAGTACTTGCTGCCAACATACCACATGTTAGGAGGCACAGCGGTCACGCAGTTCTACACCTGGAGCTTGCCTCGCGAACGAAGTCACACATGGGAGAACTGCTCCGCGTCATGCAGCAAGAATTCGAAGTGTGGTCTTTCTCCGCGGCCAACTGCAATCGAACCATGATGATGGACACATGGGGTAACATGTGTCCCACGCTCACCGAGGAGGGAGGTCCAATGCGCCTTGCATGGCAGCATGTTTCAATCTGGTTTGTGAAAACGTTCCTGAAGTCGTCCACGCGATCTCAGAAGATCTGAAAATGGCCAGGAAACTGTGGCATGCACGTCATTCATTCCTACAAAGCATGAACACCCACCCGAGTTGCAGCGGCAGAACGGCCTCCCCCAACACATCTGAATATGCGCTGTTCTACCCGGATGGAAATTCCAGCCTGCACATGTTGGACTGACTGATATAAACAGAGAAAGGGTCCATTAACAATTTTTTGATGATCAGCGGACAGAGTACCTCCCCTGTGTACCTTGATGTCAGCCAGTGGCATGCTCATGCGTGACCACCTAGCCGTTTGTTAGGCCAATCGATGGATGGCCACGTTATTTGTCATCACCAGGACTACGGGATGAATAACGTCATTACACCTGCTTCATGTCCTGGAAACAGATGCCTGAAAAATCTGTCTGGGCAGGGGACTGAGACGAGCGACTACATCGCGCGGCCACTGAGTCCGGTGGAGGACTGAAATGGAGGAGAGGAGGACATTGGTGCAGAAGCATGTCCTGGTGAAATGAGTGGATTTTCTACCCAGGTGACCAATAGATGGAGGAGCAGGAGGCACTTAGGAGGTAGATGGAGATGAGGTGACGACGATGCAGATTGACCCGCAAGCACCGGGTGGCATGGTAATACAGTGGAGATGGAGGCAGGGAGCCCCTCGGAGTCCACTGGTGCAGATGGCCCGCAGCTAAGCTAATTGCTTGGCTAGTGACAGCCGAATATACCACCATCCGGCAGAGGATGATTCTGGCTCCCACCCTATTGGACCCTCCAACCGAGCCCAAAATGGGAGCCTTTTCCCAGCTTGCCTGAGGAGGAGGACAAACTCAAATAACTATAGGGAAATCCCTCCATAGTCCAGTGTGGTCCGCTGACTATGTGCGGCATTCGTTCCCTCCTCTGTACAGTCTGACGGGGGGATCTCAGCGCTCACGTACTACTGCCGCGCTGCGTGGGGGAAGGTGTGGGGGTAAGGACATTACCAGCTCCATCAGCAGCAACCTAGAGTCTGAGATCACTGATGAGCAGCTTCCTCACCCCCTAGGAAGGAGGGCAGTTTTTCCACCAGAAGCAGCAGGACCTGAGCAGACCTGAACCAACAGGTGTGGCCCTACTTGGACAGCACTCTGCCAGCCCAGTTAGAAGATCCGCAGGACACTGGGCACCAAACTGGATGTGTGAGCCGCAACTTGCCGTAGTTTGCAGGGAGAAGCTGTGATCTGTCCGGCCAGAAGTGTGCATCCAGAGCCGGGTGTTCATGCGGCGGGGGGCCAACGTTACCCCAAGGAGAACCCGCTTGTCCACCCCAGCACTCTGTCATAGTGCCACCTCTACCTCATGCCTGCTGCTGCTGTTGATGCCGTTACCTACACACTGTGTCATTGTGCCACACTCTGACCTCACTGCTGCTGCTAGTGCTGCTGCCTTGACCTCCACAAACTGAGTGTCATTGTGCCACTCTGTGGCCTACTCCTCGTTTTTTGCCACCTCCAGAATGTTCTTTGTGCCACTATGAGTGACTCATGCTGCTGCTTGGCTGCTGCTGTGCCCTCCCCTCTCTGTCATTGTGCCACTCTCTTACCTCAATGCGCTGCTGCCCGACACCTCCGCTCTCTGACATTGTGTCCACTCTGTTGGCTACTCCTGTTTTTGCCACCTCCAAATTTCATTGTGGCCTTGTGCTGACCTCAATGCTGCTGTAGCTTGCTGCCCGTAACGCTCCACACTGGTGTTATTGTGCCACTACTGTGCCTACTCCTGTTTTTGCCACCTCAGAATGTCATTGTGCCACGTCTGACCTCATGCTGCTGTGGCTGCCTGCCAATCACCATCCACACTCTGTCACTGAGGTTGCCTCCATAGAGCTCTCAGCTGTTGTTCTTTTTCCAGCATTCGCTGGCATGACTTTATCAGCACATTCCCCGCTTAGTTTTTTTTGGTCATGTTTTGCCCCTGAAGTGCCCGGGAATTTTATAGTGCGAAGCTATTCTAATAAGCGGCGGCAGACATCTGCTTCATAACTAAAACACAACACTTGTAAGAAGACCAAACCAAGCTCCCTCTGCATATTTAAGCATGGCAAACAACGGTTCTACAGCACTCTGTAGGCTTTGTGCACCTGAAATAGCTGTTTTTGTAACGCAAATCGTCCCAAGCAATTCGACCGAAACAAATTTTACTGAAAATTCGTCCCAGTCAACCGATTCGAATTTGTTTGAGAAATCCGCGCCCATCTCTAGCTATAATCCTGCTGCAACAGCCAAGACCAGAGTCAAGAATAATTCCAATCCTGGCAGTTTAAGCCTCTAGATGCCATGGTCAATAGCCACTGGAGCATCTATCTGGCTTAATAATGAAGAAGACGCCCTCTGTCACTCTATTGGTGCCCTGCAACATGGTTGTGAAGCACAATGGGCTATTATGGCAGTTGGAGCCTAACAAAGGTCATGATAAAATAATGGCTTAATAGATTATTAGTGACAGGCAATAATGCTTTGCTATACTGAGTGGACCAATGAATTGCATAACTAAATTCACTGTGAAGTCCTTCACTTAGATACTTGATAAGTGCAACCATGAAATCTATGCAGTGGTGTGCCTCCTTTGTCATTTGACTACTTCCAACATGATGGCAGTTGTGGAGTGCTAAACAGGCAACTTGACAGCTGGGTGCTAATGAAGGGTGTAATAGAAGTGCACTAATTGTACATTATGCATCAGTACATCCTAGTATAGTGTACAAATGATTGCTCCCTCCTAAGGTTAGATTCACATGCCTCAACATTGACTAGTGGCACTCTATTGGTCCCTGGAGTCGATTGCTAAGCTCTTATAAATCGACATGAGGCCTTAACAACCGGCTTAACAACAGTTATTGACTTCACCATGCAGGAAGTTATATATACCCCAGTATAGGTAATAAGGTCCCCCAGTAAGTTATATGTCCCCCAGTATAGGTAATAAGGTCCCCCAGTATAGGTAATAAGGTCCCCAGTAAGTTATATGTCCCCAAGTAGGTGGATATAGTATTTATATTGTCCTCACCATTATGTAGTAATCTATAGGAGTTATTTGTCCCCCAATAGGTATGTAGGCAGGTTATAGGTCCCCCAGCAGGTAGAGAAGTCTAATGGGCAAATTGAAAATAAAAAAATAACAGCATTCATCTTTCCCCACCTCCCTGAAGATGTCACTGCTTCTGGTCTTCCCACACAGGCGTCGTGACAGAATCAGTCCACGCAAGTAGCCTAATGACACTTTCATGTCGACTGTGCTGTGTAGTCCAGTGAACCACAAGCCTGCTTGCGGCTCACCGGAGTACTCTGCGGAGTGGGGAGCCTTCGCTCTCTGCTCTGCAGAAGCCGTCAACTCTTTGTGCATCCAAAGGACACAATCACAGCTAGCGGCGGTGCTGGGGACAACACTCTATGCCTTTATGATCCCTGACGATCTTAAAAACTACAACAATAGGGAGAGTCATAAAAAATAACTTATAACTATTAATATATAGTTATAAGTTCTTCCCTGACATATGTCCACTGAGGAGATCCACTATTATTAAGGGAGGATTGAAACATATCGGCATATCTCTATTGAGGGACTACTAGGGTGTGAATAGCATCTTACAGGTGAGGTTCCGGACAAAGGTGGGACATCCCTTGTATGGCAACTGACCACTGTACTATCAGGCGAAGGATAGCTGATTGTGGCTTGTCTCCTAGGACTTAATAGGGTAAAACTCATTTTCTCTTCATTGATCCCCTCTCATGGCTTGTTTACAACTAAGAGTGGCAGAGATCTGCATTGAGCTTGAGATTTGATTTATTTTTGACTACTATAAATTTTAAGAGACATATCAATAAAGGTTATTTTTTATGACTCTCCTTATTGTTGTAGATTCACATTTCATATTTTTACTTCCTTATGCTACCCACACCAAGCACTAACTCCAACACCAGTTTATCTTAAAGGGGTTTTGCCAAGAAGTAGAGTTCATCCCTGTATCTGCTCAGGAAAAAGATAAACAGAGGCAACACTGAAAGTCACCGGAGAGAGGGAGGGGGTCTGACAGAGACGCATGGCAGGAGCGTCCTGAAATGTTCTACTCAAATAATTACATTAGAACCAACGACATAGAAATCTTTCACCACAGTCCCCTTGCAATCACCATTCATTTTCCCTGTCATCCAGATAAGAAGTGCAAACACACAAGCGCGGCCAATCAGCTCTTGTCAGTGTCTGGTCCCTATCTAATGTAAACTTGTTAAGTAGACTAAGAGCTATGGGTAAAGAAAGATGGGTGGCTCTCAGAGCATCCACTCTTTTTGTAATCACATATATTTAGAAAAGTGATTAAATAGCCATTTTGGAGGATCCCACGTCAACATTACATCGTGGCGGAACCCTTTTAATTCTTAATTTTTAGGAAAATCAATTCACTATTGATCTCCTCTATATGGAATTATGGAAAGGTATGTCTCTCCCTACAGATCCGGCAATACCCTTGGGATTTAGGTGGCCCAGATTTCACAGATGTCAGGACTTACTATTGGGTGGCCCAGTTAGGGTCGTTTACCACTGCAGTGGACAAATACCGCCGGTTTTGCCGCCGGATTTGTCCTGTTTTGCGGCCGTCCCCCACAGCCGCGGGGGGGACGGCTTTACTCCTGTCGATGAGCGGAGAAGCATGCCCTCCCCCCCTCTTCAATTGATAGAATGGCACAGGTTGCCGTCCGGAAACCGGCGGTGGAAAATCCTGCAGTGGGACGCGTCTCGGGTTTTCATAGAGCACAGTGTGCTAATTTTTGGCCGGTTTTTCAGGCGGCCTGAAAAACCGCAAACCGGCTGAAAAACCGGCCGAAAACCCGTGCAGTGGGGACATGCCCTTACAGGGCCGTTTATGTGTACAGATAGGATGGGTGACCACTTGGGGTGTTGAGTGCAGTGAATGGGGAAGGGGCACCGTGGGCGGTCCCGAGCCCTGCTGACCTCAAGAAACAGCCCTCTACAAGTTGGGAGATATGTGCACACCACCAAGTGTCACTTCAATTTGGCTGAAGGACCTGAGTTGACATCACAGTCACATGATTCCTGTCTCTCGGGTCTGTCAGCTCCAGCCACTGAGGAGCCAGCAAGTGGATTCTGAGTAGAATTTCTGCAATACTGCAGTGAATACACACATACACATGCACGCACGCATGCACGCACACACGCATACACACACACAGTGAAGGAAATAATTATTTGATCCCTTGCTGATTGTGTAAGTTTGGCCACTTACAAAGACATGAACATTCTTAATTTTAAGGGCAGGTTATTTTTAACATTGAGAAATAGAATATCCAAAATAAAATTCAAAAAACACATTGTATAAATTATATAAATGTATTTGTATTTTGCAGTGAGAAATAAATAAGTCTTATATTTATCTGCTTGGTCAAACAAGACATAATACTTTGCTGGCAAACCTTGTTGTCAAGCACAGCAGAAAGACTTTTTTTTAGTTGATGATGAGGTTGCGCACATGTCAGGAGGAATTTTGGTCCACTCCTCTTTGCAGATTAATCTCTAAAAGACATTCAATAATTTTTGAGGCATTTGAGGCAACGTAGTGGAGCTTCAACTCCCTCTCCATAAGTTTTCTATGGATTAAGTCTGAGATCTGGCGATAGCCACTCCATGACCTTAATGTGCGTTTTTTGATCCACACTCTGTGGTTGCCTTGGCTGTATGTTTGGGTCATTAGTCTTGCTGAAGATTCCAGCCATGACCCATTTTCTAATGTCCTGACGAAGGGAAGCAGGTTATTACTCGGATTATTACGGTTATGATGGCTCCACCATTCTCCCAATTGATGCGGTGGGAAGGAGTCCGTGTGCCCTTAGCAGAGAAACACCCCAAAAACATAATGGTTTCCACCTCACATCTATACAGTGGTACAGTGTTCCTTTGGGTCAAAGCACATTTCTCTTCCCTACAAAGGAGCGTGAGTTGAGTTAATGCCACAGAGCTCAATTTTGTCTCATCAGACCACAGCACTTCTCCAAATCACTCACAGAATCATCCAGGAGTGTTTCATTGTCGATACTTCAGATTGGCCTGCATATGTGTCTTCTTGAACAGCGGGACTTTGCGGGCACTACAGGATTTTAAACCATTATGGTGTGTAACGCAGGAGTGGATCCGCTGGGCCAACGCAAACGGTGATAGCTAAGCCACACCAGGGAACGGAATCTAAGTACCCCACTTTTCACCAGAGCCCGCCGCAAAGCGGGATGAGACTTTGCTGCGTCGTGTGCTACAGGTCGTTTTCACCCCTGACGTGACTTGCTTGCGATAGGCGGCCGGGGTACAGCGTGGTACAGAAACGTAATCCCGTATTCGGGGACCGGCAGAAGGCAGGGGCAGGGGCAGAGTTTCGTGTCAGAGGCAGGCAACGGTCAGGGCAGGTGGCAAACAGGCAAGGTCAGGAAACGTAAGCAGGCGTGACTGCGGTCAGCTCCGGAAACAATACCAGGAACATAACACAGCATATTAACACTACTCTACTATTCATAACTCAGGATAAGAGCACAGCCAAACAAACTCGGCAGTGATTGGGACTGGTGGTAGCGATAAACCTTAAAAATAGGACCACGGCGTCAATCACCAATTAACGGCACGCTGGCCCTTTAAATAGTTCTAGTCCACAGACTCTTCCCGCGAGGCGAGCGCTGCCCATCTCGGTACTATAAGACAATCGGGGCACCGCACGGCGGCATGACAGAGGCAGAGAGACATGAGCGTGTGACTGGTAATTACAGAGTTTTTCAGCCCCAGAGCAGAAGGACCACTGGGGTGCTGTGGTCAGCCGCAGCACCCTTGCCAACCCCGAGAGCGCAGGGGGAACGGCCGCGCGAGCCGCGTCGCCCGAGCGCCGTGACAGTACCCACCCTCCCATAGCCTCCCCCTCCTTTGGAATTTAAGAGGAGATCAGATGCTGAGTAGGGGACAAGGTTGTGCCTACATGTCTGACAATCCTGCACCCTTGAAGGCGCGCTCCATCTACGGAAACCGAGATAAGCGCCTCTTCCAGTCAATAAGTGAAAATCGAAGCCGCAAATCCCTCCTGCACTGTAAACGGTTTTACCAACCCTGAACCACAACCAATACTCCGCCAGCAACCTACCTTGACCCATCAGGAATGAAGAGATAGTTACATCACTCATTCACAAAATACGGAGAAGAGTCGAGAGACATGCATCTACTGAGAATAACGGTTCAAGCAACACAACTCACGAGCTTTCGAGAGAAAGTGGGACCATCCGTGAACACGCGTTCCGAGAACTAGCTAGATCTCGGGTATGACACAGCGCATGAGCATATATAGGAGAACTGTGGTATTCCAAGATCCGCCTCGAAGTACCACAAAAGGCGACCCAAGTACTTGGACACCAACTTGATAGCTGGGCAAACCTTAAATTGAGGTTGCAACCGGAATAACTTACGCGACAACCAAAACCCCTTTACTCTCGGGCTCAATATAGGGGACGGTAGGACCTACGAAATACCCTGTCATGCACATGACTCGCGATAGGTAGAGTGGGGCGAGAGCGCAGCTCTGCCACTAGCGTTAGGGCCAGGTCCGTGTGAGTATTGCCCAGAGGAGCTCTATTGAATAGTCCTATTAAAACTTGGGCGCACTCCACTAGGCTAGGAAAGAGACTAGAGAGCTAAGAGCTAGCGCGGGAAAAGGTTGGCAGGGTGGATGAGTAACACGTAAGATCGACAAAAAGTAGTGGTGGAGGAACGCAGCGAGACAATTTCCCGAGATACTAAAAGATGATTTATTACGACAAGCCGAAAAAACAAAAAACTCTAGCCAGCGGAGATCAGAATCGTACACAGTTATCTTAGACGAGCGGACACAAAGTGCAATGCATTATGAGGTGGCCGCCAAATCACCTACTAGACCCGTAAATCCCTCTCTTACCAGACCACCGTTAAGAGTTTTAGAGTAAGGAGTGCGGCTAACGAGAGCGAGATGACACAAAAACATCGCACTGACACACTCCAACTTAGACAGCACATGCGCGCCCTACGCGCGCCACTAATAATCGTTTTCGAGTGAGCGATAAACTGTGCAGACTCCCCTGTCCCAGAGACCACATTGTACAACGAGGAGAGCCCTGTATTATCGCAGCGAGAAACGAGATGAAAAAGAATATAGTCTCTATTGCGGCCAGCTGGGGAGGCAAGGGCCAACCCATGGCATTGGGAGTAAAGGATTCCATTTTTATCGAGAAACAATCAGGTCACCACCCGATATTACACCGAGTGTTTATCAAGAATCGAGAGAGGTGGGAGAGATACCGTTATAGTGACAGAAGACCTATGGCCACATGAGCGCCAATGGTATTTTTCCAGAGGCACAGGAGAGAGCAAGACAGCAAGGCCCGCGGTCTTGAGACGGAGAGAACCCCTAATCTTACGAGCACAGGAGGAAAACGCAGCATCAAAGTTCCCTGATCAACTTGAGCAGTCAAGAAGGAGTCCACCCAAAATGTCAGAGCGACGGGAGAACCTCGATCTTAAGAGACTTATTGCGCGACTCCGAGATTTGTCCTCATTGCTGTATCGGGATCAGAATGTCCCCACTTCAGGATTCTGAAGGCCGCCAAGGCGCAGGGCGCACATACGTAACTCCCGAGGAGGGGCAAGATGGATGAAGATACACACGGGGGCATCCGCGACCGAGTAGGCATGATTCAGATGAGGAACAATGCAAGCTGTGAGAGCGGAGAGATCTCAAGACCCAACGTAATCATTCCGAGCAGGAGACACAAGAAGGCGTCGGCTTTGGACGATTCTTCCCGCTGCTACGAAAAGTGTAGCAGAATTTAAAGCGTGCAAAAAAGAGCGCGACCTCTCTTTCTGGGGCATGCCTGGGATTCTCGCTGAGATAGAGAGTGTTTATGGTCGGGGTTGGATTTATGGATTATAGGGTGGATGAGCGTAGCGCCGTGGCGGAGGAATCCATGGGAAACACTCTTCTAGAGCCAACTTTATGGCCAGTAACTCGCGATCCCATATGTAATAATTTTTCTTGCAGGAGAGAAAGTCTTGGGAGAAAAAAACACACGTTTGCATTTTACCCGAGGGGGATCTTGCAGAGGACAGCAACCGGCACCCACCGAGGAAGCATCCACCTCCAGAATGAATGGGCGTTTCGGGTCCGGGCAAGATAAGACGGAGCAACATGAATGCCATTTGAGACTATTAAAGGCTTCTGAGCTTTCAGGGGCCAGACTTTGGGATTGCCATTCCTGCTTAGTTAGCGCCCAGGGGAGCCACAAGCATAGAGAAGTGTGAATAAATTGTCTATAATAGTTGGCAAACCCCAGAATCGTTGAATGGCCCGAAGGCCCACTGTTGTGCCACTGCAACACAGCGGAGAGTTTTTGAAGGGGGGGGGGATTAAAGGATCCATCTGGAGGCCCTTATCTGAGACGATGAACCCTAAGAAAGGGTAAGCTGATACGTTCAAAGAAGACACTTCTCAGTTTGGCAAAGAGCTGATGGGTGCGAAGTCGCCTGAGGACCTTGGCGGACGGGTGGCGATGATTACCGAGATCCGGGTGAAAAGATTAGAATATCGTCCCAAAGTTAGACATAACAACAGCTGTAATAGGTCCCGGAAGATCTCTTGACAAAGTCTGAAATACAGCAGGAGTATTGCAGAGACCGAATGGCATAACCAGATACTCGAAGTGGCCATCCCGCGTATTAAATGCCGTTTAACCATTCAACGCCTTCGTCGAAATACGAATTAAATTATAAGCACCGCGTAGAACCACTTGGGAAAAATTTTTTGCGCCCCGCAGGCGGTCGAAGAGTTCCGATATCAAGGGCAGAGGGTAGCAATTTTTTATAGTAATTTTATGTTAAGCCCCGATAGTCGATGCAGAGCCGGAGAGACCCGCCTTTTTCTCCACGAAGACGAAGCCATCTCCCGCCGGAAGGTCGAGGGTCTTTATGAATGAAGCCTTTGTGGAGGTTCTCCTTGATGTATTCAGACATCGCCTTTGACTCCGGACGGAGAGGGGTAAACCCGGCCTCTGGACTATCTACACTCAGCCAGGTTGCAGGTCAATAAAACAGTCATAAGGCCGGTGTGGGGAGTAGCGATTCGGCCTGATCTTTCCGAAAAGACATCCTGCACAGTCCCCAGTATGGCATAGGTAGACCACGGAGGAGCCTTGCCAGACTTTAGGGAGGCGACCTGAGCGGACGAGCTGCGGTTTAGACAGGCAACGGAGTGACATGCGGAGCCCAACCGCATGACTTCACCTGTGCTCCAATTCAGGGTCGTGTATGGTCCTGGCAGCAAGAGAGGCCCAGAAGGATTTCCCGAGGAGGATCGAGGCGGACAAGGAGTTGCAAACAGTCCTCCTTGTGAAGGGCCCCAAATCTGCAAGCAAGAGGGGGGCAGTACGAAGCGGAAAGCGTCCTTTAGGCATTCGCCACAGACCGACGGAGACAAACATAGGTTTCTGCAAACGGGAAAATCACAGGGAGACGAAACCTGGTCACAGTTCGTGGCTTACAAGTTTTTCTGCCGATCCAGATCAATAAAGGCGGTGGCCTGAATGGTGCGGTCCGGTGAAAGGCCAATGCATACGGCATGGTCAGACGGGGAGAGGCCCTCTGACACTAGGTCACTCTCCCTAGAGCCCTAGGTCCGAAGTTTCCCGAGCGCACCGACAGTCCCCAATGAAATGGCCTAAAACCGCCACATAGAAGCGCGCTGCTTCAGCCGACGCTGAGAACGTTCCTCCCTGGGACAGGTGGGGCTCCTCTTCGACCTGCATAGGTTCCTCTATCAGAGACCATCGGAGGAGGAAGCGGCGACCCGCTGGAACGTGGGGCCAAACGGGGAAACGGCGTGGCGGAACGGTTTCCCGTTGAAGGCGAAGCTCTTGTTGCCTTGCGGCGAAGCGAATGACCACTCGGGTGGCTACATGGATTAGGCATCCAAAGCTGATGTGAATCCCGAGGCGGCGAGCTCGTCCTTGATTCGCCCCGAGAGGCCCAGACAGAACTCCGCCACCAATGCTTTTGAAATCTCAGTGAAGCTCCTAAGCGAGAGTTGCGAAACTGCACCGAATACTGACCGACAGTGGTGGTCCGCCCTGACGAAACCGAGCAGTGCTGCGGCAGCCGCCGAAGTACGGCCTGGGTTCCTTGAAGACTGTGCGGACCCCCGGAGGTAAGGTTTGGAGGTCCGCTGTCCAGAGGATCCCCCTCGCTCCCATAGTGCGGAGCCAACCAAGGCTTCTCAGACAAAGGCTGATTATGCAAGCCTAAAGGGCCGACGCGTTTCGGGTGATGAAACACCCTTAGTCATGGCATACAATACAGTGTCCAAGAACCTCCTTATATACCTCAACAGAAACCTGCATAAACAGACTCACCTGTCTGTGCCCGTCTCCATGCATCCAATCCCAACACGTGCTCCGGAACGCCACCGGACGCACGTGTGTGACAAACCAGGCACCAGCCTAGACGCAACCACCGGTTGCTAGGAAATGACGTAACGGCTGTCAAGACGACAGCCAAAGCCACCCAAACTCGTCCTGCAGGAATTCGGCACTGAGAACAAACAAGGCAAGGCACCGCAGCAGCGAGTGGTAAGCACAGAGCACAGAAACAGGCACAAGCAGGAAGAGTGACATAAAAACAAATCAATTCGGATTAAAACTAACTGTAAAAAGCAAGGATAAATTTGTGTCACAACACATACATGGACAATCATATGAAACATGAAAATTTCCATAATATAGATGGTACTTCATAATGAGAGCACATGTTTACATATAGCTAGATCACCAATTGATACATTACTACATGAGATCCGGATAATAACAAAGACCTAAGGGGACCAAGACCAATATTCAACAAGGAAGAATATAATTAATAATTAATAATGGAACATCCATTCTTTCTTTGTGTTTAGTCCAGCGGGGGCTGCAGTGTCCAAAACAAAAATCCAATAAGCCTCTCTATCATGTAATATATGATTAATATCCCCACCTCGTTTTGGTTTACTGACCTTCTCTATGCCCATAACTTTTAATTTATTGTAATTGCCTCCATGTATCTCCCTGAAATGTATAGAAAGATGAGACCTGTTTCTAATTGCCGTGTTTGTAATATCGTTCAAATGCTCTAGGACACGTGTCTTTAACCTCCTTGTGGTACTACCCACATATTGGAGATTGCATTCAATGCAAGTAGCCAGGTATACAACGTGGTGGGAGTTACAATTAATGTAACTGCGGATAGTATAGGTTTTGGTATGTAGGTTGTTCTGGAAAACTTTGCCCACATTGACAAAGCTGCAGACCCTACAGGGACTAGACCCACATCTGTAAAACCCTTTTATTTTGAGCCAATTGCTTTTAGATTTCGAGGGCATACTTGATTTGGATGACAACAAATTACCTAAAGTTCGAGATCTGCGGGTAACAATCTTACAACCCTCAGCAAGAATGTCATTAAGAATAGGATCTTCACGTAATATAGGTAAATGTTTCAAGACTATGTTTTTGATTTTCTGAAATTGAGTACTGTAATCTAGAACTAAGACATTAGTGATATTACTGACTTTCTTATGTTCTTGTTTACGATGAAAGAGAAGATGACCTCTTGTTTTATTTTGAATGATTTTAGATGCACGATCTAGAGTCCAAGCTGGATAACCCCTTCCGGTAAGTCTTCTGCATATAGCTTCCTGTTCCACCTCAAAATCATTAGAGGAACTACAGTTACGCATAGATCGAATCATTTCCCCTACGGGGATAGATTTGTGTGTGTGTTTTGGGTGATAACTTCGGTAGTGCAGTATTGTATTTCCCGCTGTAGGTTTACGGTGGGTCTTGGTCAAAATCTTATGACCAATATTGCCCACAAGTGTCAAATCTAAGAATTGGATGCTGTCTTTGTCAAAATGTGAAGTAAACCGTAAGTTGCAAGGATTATTATTGAGGTATGAAAGAAACGTGGGTATGGCAGACACATCGCCCCCCCAAATAAAGAGGAGGTCGTCGATGTATCTGCCATACCAACGCAAATGGATGAGAAAGGGATTGTCGGGGGTGTAGACGCAGGCAAACTCCCACCAAGCCATGACCAAGTTGGCAAGGGAAGGCGAGAACTTCGCCCCCATCGACACCCCCTTGATTTGGAGGTAGATACTTGATTCGAATGAGAAAAAATTGTGTGTCATGAGAAAATCTGTCACCACGATTATGAACTCCGATAATTCTGGAGAATAATTACTGTAAGTAGTAAGATGAAATTGCAAAGCATGGAGAGCTATATGGTGAGGGATGCAAGTATATAACGACTCTACATCACATGTAAGCCACACCATATCTGTCTCCCATACAAAATTATGTAGATGACAAAGAACATCCCTAGTATCTTGTAGGTGACTAGGCACAATAGCCACCAACGGCTGAAGTACACTGTCAAGCCATTAGCAGAGTCTCTCCAGAAGGGAACCCATGCCCGAAACAATCGGTCACATGGGAGGATTTTCCTTATTCTTGTGGATTTTAGGTAATCCGTAAATAATGGGCATAATAGGAGATTCAACAAGAATAAACTCCTTCTGTTTCAATGAAAGAGCCCCTAAGGCCACACCATCCGTCAGGAGGACGTTTAATTCGGTTTTATAAGCTAATGTTGGATCGTGTGTGAGTTTACAGTAAGTGGCAGAGTCTGAAAGCATAACTTGCATAGTCTCATTATATTTGGCCCTATCCATGACAACCACTGTGCCCCCTTTATCCGCCATCCTAATAATTATATCGGGATTATCCCGTAAAGATTCAAGAGCCTTGTGTTCTTATTTAGTCAGATTGGCAAACTGGTGGTTGGAGGGCACAGTGGTGGCCAGGGTTCTGAGATCTCTTTCGATCAGAATTTGAAAACGATCCATACTAGTGGTTCGGGAATTGACTGGGTAGAATTCTCTATTAGTAGTTTTAAAAGTCAAGGCCTGTGTACAGAAATCAGAAATATCCATAACCGGATCCGTAGACACCTCACATAGTTCATTAAGCGTCATGATGGATACATGTTCAATGGGGGTCAAAGTTCTAACTGCCTCGCCAACCCTATCGCTGTCTGGAATTAATTCATTAACCCCTTCAATGTTATCCTGGTCAGGTGGTCAAAAATGTCGTCTCAATGTGAGGGATCTAACAAATTTATTAATGCATTTGAGGGTAGAAAATAAATCAAAGTCCACCTGCAAACAAAAATTAAGACACAATGAAAGAACCTTTGTTTGGATAGTGTCCAAATGGAATGAAGACACATTAAGGACATCCAATTCGTCCTGTATGTCTCTGTCCTGATTAAAAGTTATTGGGCTTGTCTTGTTCTCATCTTGCCTTTTTCGGTGTTTCCTTCCTCCCCGTTTCCGCCGACCACGTTTTTTTGGACCCCGTTTTGCTTTGTTTTTAGGCTGTCGATAATATGACTGGGATGTACCACTAATAGGCAGCTCATCTGCTGAATCAATATTGGTATCTGTATTAGACCCCGAGTCTATGGAGCCAAAGCTAACCCTTCTTTGGTGAGGGGAGAAATGCCGGGATTGACGTTTCAAAATGGATCTGGGAGTGGAGGAATCAAAACTATGTCTGCCCCATTCATACACCACATCTTGCTCGTAGTCACGTAGATCCCTCTGGAATTTGTTTTTCTTGATTTCAATTATCGAATTTTCTGTTTTCTCAACATTGACTTCTATCTGTTTCATGATGTTGTCAAATTGAGTCGAATCCAAAAGGGTCTTTAATTCTTCCTTAGACCTCAAAATATCAGCAGACATTTGTAGTAACTTAGCCTCTTCATATTTTACGATGAGAGCCATAAGATTTAATGAACATGTGCTGAGAATATTATTCCATTCAGACGTAAATTCAGTTGAGAAGACAGTCGTTGGTACTTTTTTTATGCGGAGACCGCGAGGAATCATATCTCTCTGAATATAGTTTGATAAGGTGGTCTGATCCCACCAAGTCCGGATTTCATTCATTTTAAGTCTCTCAAGTTCCTTGCATTTAGAAGAAAAATCAGAGGGTTTTGGTGCATTATTTATTATGTCCTGGAATACAGCCGCAGCTTTTAGCTGTCTATTGGACACATCCATTCTTATGCAGCATCTAGTCTATGCTCATCGGGTTTGCTGGGGATTAGAGATGGGCGAATTTCTCAAAAATTCGGTTCGGTCACTTCGCCGAATTTTCCGACAAAATTCGTTTCGGTCCGAATTACTTCGGCAAGAATCACGTTAAAAAACGCTATTTTCCCGGCTGCCCAGAGCCTGCAGGGTGCTGTAGAACGTTGTGGGCCCTGCTTAAATATGCAGAGGGAGCTTGGTTTGGTCTTCAATACAATGTTGTGTTTTAGTTTGACACGCAATGACTGCCGCCGCTCTTAGAATCGCTTCACTTAAAAAAAGCCCTGGGCACTTATGGGGGCAAAACTGACCAAAAAAACTGAAGCAGGAACGTAGCCTATAAGTCATGGCAGCAAAAGTGGAAAAAAACAAACTGAGAGCTCAGGTGGCAACATTAGTGACAGAGTGTGGAGGTGACGGCGGCAGCCACAGCAGCATGAGGTCAGACAGTGGCACAATGACATTCTGGAAGTGGCAAAACAGTACCAGGCCGCAGAGTTTGGGACAATGACACATGTGGAGGTCACGGTGGCAGCAGCATGAGGCAGGCGTGGCACAAAGACAAATTCTGGAGTGGCAAAAAAGGAGTAGGCCAAAGGGGTGGTACAATGACACAGTGTGGAGGGGAAAGGCAGGGGCAACAGCAGCAGCATAAGGTCAGACAGTGGCACAATGACACAGTTTTGGAGGGCACGGCAGCAGCCACATCACAGCATGAGGTCAGAAGAGGCACAATACAA
>JAODAL010045220.1:0-32138 GCA_025379985.1 Phyllomedusa bahiana | reverse complement strand
ACAGTTCTTACAGTGAAGAAGCTCTTCTCTCTGGGTTTGAATCCTTTTTTTCTAGCCCGAAGGGAATGCCCCCTTGTCTTTTGAGGGGGGCTTCACTTGAAATAATTTTTCCCCATACTTTTTGTATGGACCATTTTATATTTATATAAATTAATCATGTCCCCCCGAAGCCGTCTTTTTTCAAAAACTAAATAAGTTCAATTCTAGTAACCTCTCCTCATAACTAAGATGCTCCATTCCACTTTAAAGTTTGGTTGCTCGTCTTTGTACTCTCTCTAGCTCCATTACTTCTTCTATAAACTGGGGCCCCAGAACACAGCATATTCTAAGTGAGGACGCACCAATGCTTTATACAGCGGTAGAATGACATCCTTGTCCCACGAGTCCAGGCCTCTTTTAATACACACCAATATCTTACTTGCCCTAACACCACAGATAACACAGCGATAAGTCTCTGAGTACAGATAATATAGTAGATGTCACCTGCAGTCCTATGTAACCCAAGATAACAAGTGATAACTCTTTGAGTACGATAATGAAGTAGTGTCCACTCAGTCCTATGTAACATCAGTATACGTGATAATCTGAGTACGTAATGGAGTAGATGTACCTGCAGTCCTATGTAACACCACAGATAACACAGTGTTAACTCTTTGAGTACAGATAAAGTAGTAGATGTCACCTGCAGTCCTATGTAACACCAGAGATAACACAGAGATAAATCTCTGAGTACAGATAAAGAAGTAGATGTCCACTGCAGTCCTATATAACACTACAGATAACACAGTGATAACTCTCTGAGTACAATAGGAGTAGATGTCACTGGAGTCCTAGTAAACCCAGATAACCAGTGATAACTCTGAGTACAGTAATCGTAGATGTCCCCTGCAGTCCTATGTAACACTACAGATAAAACAGTGATATCTCTCTGAGTACAGTAAATGGAGTAGTTGTCAGCTGAAGTCCTATGTTACACCACAGATATCACATTGATAATTCTCTGAGTACAGTTAATGGAGTAGTTGTCACCTGCAGTCCTATGTAACACCTCAGATACCTTCCTCTCCTTGCTCTCTGGGGATCTAGTACTTTGGGGGAGGGTTATCGTCTTCTATAATGAGTTACCGGGGTGTGAGGAGTTTGGCTCGTGAGGTCTGGTTCCCCCTATTTGCGGCTTCTCATCACCTCGCCCACACGGAGCTGTTAATTTGTGAAGCTAAATATGATAATTATGTGAATGTGGCTCGGGCTAATGAAGGGGGGGGGGGGGATCATCTGAAAATTGGAAAGTCTTTGCCTCCAGCTGAAGTGCATTAACCCGTCCTCAGCCGCTCTGAAGAGGTTCCACAATATTTGGCTGAACTTATTCCCAGCAATTTCCTAAAGTAATAACAGAGCTGAGTTTTCCACCCGTTAGATGGTGGGATCGGGGGGGTCCGGTCTGGGGGCCAATCTATTTTTAGCTGTCTGCCCCCGGCCAATGCAGCACATCCATACAAGGAAGGAACCAGAGCCGGGTTTGTCTGGGGACCCAAACCCCCCCGGGACCCCCCTTTCCCCCGGGAGGGTGGGGCCCCCAGGGGTTAGCCCAAAAAATGGACTTATCACCTCTCTACAAAATGGGAATAGTCCTGTACCTGGGATGGAGAGAAAGCTAGATTGGGCCCTTTTCAAAATAAAAGCGCCAATAGTGTCATGTAATGCCAGGATACAGTGCCAAACTATTGGCCCCTAAAGATGATAAAAAGTGTTGCAATATAGTGAGGCAATGCCGTATAAGCACATGCTATTGTGCCTAGAAAGGAGTCATACAGCGTTGCATTTTAGTCCAAAACGTGCCCAGCTAAAGCCCGTATACGTGCCCAAAATATTGTCCCCTAGAAGGATTCATTTTAAATGTTACAATATAGTCTATATAGTGCCCAGCTAATGCCAGTATACAGTGCCAAGCATATTGTGACCATAGAAGGATGTCATACAGTGTCTACAATATAGTGCTATATAGTGCCCAGGTAATGCCAGGATACAGTGCCAGCATATTGTGCCCATAGAATGATGCCATACAGTGTCTATATTATAGTGCCATACAATGCCCACGTAATGCCAGGATACAGCGCCATGCATATTGTGTCCGTAGAAGGATGCCATACAGTGCCCAGGAAATGCCAGGATACAGCGCCAAAAATAAATTTTGGGCCCCCCATTAGGAAAAGGATCCCCAAACAAGTGCCCAAAAGGAAATGCCCGGAAATCCGGGCCCCAAAAAATATTGTGCCCATAGAGGGATGCCATACAGTGTCTACATTATAGTGACATATAGTGCCCACATAATGCCAGTATATAGTGCCATGCATATTGTGCCCATAGAAGGATGCCATATAGTGCTCATGTAATGCCAGGATACAGTGCCAAACATATTGTGCCCATAGAATGATGCCATACAGTGTCCACATTACAGTGACATAAAGTGCCCACATAATGCCAGTATACAGCGCAAAGCATATTGTGTCCATATAATGGTGCCATACAGTGCCCACATAATGCCAGTATACAGAATGGAACACATTGTGCCCAAAGGAGAATGCCATACAGTGTCTGCATTATAGTGACATACAGTGCCCAATTAATGCCAGAAAACAGCATCAAGCATATTGTGCCCATAGAAGGATGCCATACAGTGTCTGCATTAGAGTGCCTTACAGTGCTCAGGTCGCTATATGGTAATGGCAGGTGGTGGGGTCTCTATCTCGTAATGGCAGGTGGTGGGGAGTCTAAGTCGTAATGGCAGGTGGGGGGGTCTCTATTAGTAAAGGCGGGGTGGTGGGGTCTCTATGTAGTAATGGCAGGTGGTGGGGTCTCTATGTGGTAATGGCAGGTGGTGGGGTCTCTATATGGTAATGACAGGTGGTGGGGTCTCTATATGGTAATGGCAGGTGGTGGGGTCTCTATATAGTAATGGCAGGTGGTGGGGTCTCTATGTAGTAATGGCAGGTGGTGGGGTCTCTATGTAGTAATGGCAGGTGGTGGGGTCTCTATGTAGTAATGGCAGGTGGTGGGGTCTCTATATGGTAATGGCAGGTGGTGGGGTCTCTATATGGTAATGGCAGGTGGTGGGGTCTCTATGTAGTAATGGCAGGTGGTGGGGTCTCTATGTGGTAATGACAGGTGGTGGGGTCTCTATATAGTAATGGCAGGTGGTGGGGTCTCTATATAGTAATGGCAGGTGGTGGGGTCTCTATATAGTAATGGCAGGTGGTGGGGTCTCTATGTAGTAATGGCAGGTGGTGGGGTCTCTATATGGTAATGGCAGGTGGTGGGGTCTCTATGTAGTAATGGCAGGTGGTGGGTTCTCTATATATTAATGGCAGGTGGTGGGGTCTCTATGTGGTAATGGCAGGTGGTGGGGTCTCTATGTGGTAATGGCAGGTGGTGGGGTCTCTATATAGTAATGGCAGGTGGTGGGGTCTCTATATGGTAATGGCAGGTGGTGGGGTCTCTATGTAGTTATGGCAGGTGGTGGGGTCTCTATGTGGTAATGGCAGGTGGTGGGGTCTCTATGTGGTAATGGCAGGTGGTGGGGTCTCTATGTGGTAATGGCAGGTGGTGGGGTCTCTATGTAGTAATGGCAGGTGGTGGGGTCTCTATGTAGTAATGGCAGGTGGTGGGGTCTCTATGTAGTAATGGCAGGTGATGGGGTCTCTATGTGGTAATGACAGGTGGTGGGGTCTCTATATGGTAATGGCAGGAGGTGGGGTCTCTAGGTAGTAATGGCAGGTGGTGGGGTCTCTATATAGTAATGGCAGGTGGTGGGGTCTCTATGTAGTTATGGCAGGTGGTGGAATCTCTATGTAGTAATGGCAGGTGGTGGGGTCTCTATGTAGTAATGGCAGGTGGTGGGGTCTCTATGTAGTAATGGCAGGTGGTGGGGTCTCTATGTAGTAATGGCAGGTGGTGGGGTCTCTATGTAGTAATGGCAGGTGGTGGGGTCTCTATGTGGTAATGGCAGGTGGTGGGGTCTCTATATGGTAATGGCAGGTGGTGGGGTCTCTATGTGGTAATGGCAGGTGGTGGGGTCTCTATGTAGTAATGACAGGTGGTGGGGTCTCTATATGGTAATGGCAGGTGGTGGGGTCTCTATATAGTAATGGCAGGTGGTGGGGTCTCTATGTAGTAATGGCAGGTGGTGGGGTCTCTATGTAGTAATGGCAGGTGGTGGGGTCTCTATGTAGTAATGGCAGGTGGTGGGGTCTCTATATGGTAATGGCAGGTGGTGGGGTCTCTATATGGTAATGGCAGGTGGTGGGGTCTCTATGTAGTAATGGCAGGTGGTAGGGTCTCTATGTGGCAATGACAGGTGGTGGGGTCTCTATATAGTAATGGCAGGTGGTGGGGTCTCTATATAGTAATGGCAGATGGTGGGGTCTCTATATAGTAATGGCAGATGGTGGGGTCTCTATGTAGTAATGGCAGGTGGTGGGGTCTCTATGTGGTAATGGCAGGTGGTGGGGTCTCTATGTAGTAATGGCAGGTGGTGGGGTCTCTATATATTAATGGCAGGTGGTGGGGTCTCTATGTGGTAATGGCAGGTGGTGGGGTCTCTATGTGGTAATGGCAGGTGGTGGGGTCTCTATATAGTAATGGCAGGTGGTGGGGTCTCTATATGGTAATGGCAGGTGGTGGGGTCTCTATGTAGTAACAGTAGGTGGTGGTGTCTCTATGTGGTAATGGCAGGTGGTGAGGTCTCTATGTGGTAATGGCAGGTGGTGGGGTCTCTATATAGTAATGGCAGGTGGTGGGGTCTCTATATGGTAATGTCTGGTGGTGGGTCTATTGGTGTGGCAGGTGTGGGGTCTCTATATGGTAATGCAGGTAGGTGGGGTCTCTATATGGTAATGGCAGGTGGTGGGGTCTCTATGTGGTAATGGCAGGTGGTGGGGTCTCTATCTGGTAATGGCAGGTGGTGGGGTCTCTATGTGGTAATGGCAGGTGGTGGGGTCTCTATATAGTAATGACAGGTGGTAGGGTCTCTATGTGGTAATGGTAGGTGGTGGGGTCTCTATGTGGTAATGGCAGGTGGTGGGGTCTTTATATAGTAATGGCAGGTGGTGGGGTCTCTATGTGGTAATGGCAGGTGGTGGGGTCTCTATATGGTAATGGCAGGTGGTGGGGTCTCTATATGGTAATGGCAGGTGGTAGGATCACTATGTGGTAATGGCAGGTGGTGGGGTCTCTATGTGGTAATGGCAGGTGGTGGGGTCTCTATGTAGTAATGGCAGGTGGTGGGGTCTTTATGTGGTAATGGCAGGTGGTGGGGTCTCTATGTGGTAATGGTAGGTGGTGGGGTCTCTATTTGGTAATGGCAGGTGGTGGGGTCTTTATATAGTAATGGCAGGTGGTGGGGTCTCTATGTGGTAATGGCAGGTGGTGGGGTCTCTGTATGGTAATGGCAGGTGGTGGGGTCTTTATATAGTAATGGCAGGTGGTGGGGTCTCTATATGGTAATGGCAGGTGGTGGGGTCTCTATTTGGTAATGGCAGGTGGTGGGGTCTTTATATAGTAATGGCAGGTGGTGGGGTCTCTATGTGGTAATGGCAGGAGGTGGGGTCTCTATGTGGTAGTGGCAGGAGGTGGGGTCTCTATGTAGTAATGGCAGGTGGTGGGGTCTCTATGTAGTTATGGCAGGTGGTGGGGTCTCTATATGGTAATGGCAGGTGGTGGGGTCTCTATGTGGTAATGGCAGGTGGTGGGGTCTCTATATGGCAATGACAGGTGGTAGGGTCTCTATGTAGTAATGGCAGGTGGTGGGGTCTCTATTTAGTAATGGCAGGTGGTGGGGTCTCTATGTAATAATGGCAGGTGGTGGGGTCTCTATATGTTAATGTCAGGTGGTGGGGTCTCTATATGGTAATGGCAGGTGGTGGGGTCTCTATGTGGTAATGGCAGGTGGTGGGGTCTCTATGTGGTAATGGCAGGTGGTGGGGTCTCAATATGGTAATGGCAGGTGGTGGGGTCTCTATATGGTAATGACAGGTGGTGGGGTCTCTATGTAGTAATGGCAGGTGGTGGGTTCTCTATATAGTAATGGCAGGTGGTGGGTTCTCTATATGGTAATGGCAGGTGGTAGGGTCTTTATATAGTAATGGCAGGTGGTGGGGTCTCTATGTGGTAATGGCAGGTGGTGGGGTCTCTATGTAGTAATGGCAGGTGGTGGGGTCTCTATGTAGTAATGGCAGGTGGTGGGGTCTCTATATTGTAATGGCAGGTGGTGGGGTCTCTATGTAGTAATGGCAGGTGGTGGGGTCTCTATATGGTAATGGCAGGTGGTGGGGTCTCTATGTGGTAATGGCAGGTGGTGGGGTCTCTATATGGTAATGGCAGGTGGTGGGGTCTCTATGTAGTAATGGCAGGTGGTGGGGTCTCTATGTAGTAATGACAGGTGGTGGGGTCTCTATATAGTAATGGCAGGTGGTGGGGTCTCTATATGGTAATGGCAGGTGGTGGGGTCTCTATTTGGTAATGGCAGGTGGTGGGGTCTCTATGAAGTAATGGCAGGTGGTGCGGTCTCTATATAATAATGGCAGGTGGTGGGGTCTCTATGTAGTAATGGCAGGTGGTGGGGTCTCTATGTAGTAATGACAGGTGGTGGGTTGTCTATGTAGTAATGGCAGGTGGTGGGGTCTCTATTTGGTAATGGCAGGTGGTGGGGTCTCTTTGTAGTAATGGCAGGTGGTGGGGTCTTTATATAGTAATGGTAGGTGGTGGGGTCTGTATGTAGTAATGGCAGGTGGTGGGGTCTCTTTGTAGTAATGGCAGGTGGTAGGGTCTCTTTGTAGTAATGGCAGGTGGTGGGGTCTCTATATAGTAATGGCAGGTGGTGGGGTCTCTATGTAGTAATGGCAGGTGGTGGGGTCTCTATTTGGTAATGGCAGGTGGTGGGGTCTCTATGTAGTAATGGCAGGTGGTGGGGTCTCTATATAGTAATGGCAGGTGGTGGGGTCTCTATGTAGTAATGGCAGGTGGTGGGGTCTCTATGTAGTAATGGCAGGTGGTGGGTTCTCTGTATAGTAATGGCAGGTGGTGGGGTCTCTATTTGGTAATGGCAGGTGGTGGGGTCTCTATGTAGTAATGGCAGGTGGTGGGTTCTCTATATGGTAATGGCAGGTGGTGGGTTCTCTATATGGTAATGGCAGGTGGTGGGGTCTCTATGTAGTAATGGCAGGTGGTGGGGTCTCTATATGGTAATGGCAGGTGGTGGGGTCTCTATGTAGTAATGACAGGTGGTGGGGTCTCTATGTAGTAATGGCAGGTGGTGGGGTCTCTATGTAGTAATGGCAGGTGGTGGGGTCTCTATATGGTAATGGCAGGTGGTGGGGTCTCTATGTAGTAATGACAGGTGGTGGGGTCTCTATGTAGTAATGGCAGGTGGTGGGGTCTCTATATAGTAATGGCAGTGGTGGGTCTCTATGTGTAATGTCAGGTGGTGGGGTCTCTATATGTATATGGCAGGTGGTGGGGTCTCTATGTAGTAATGGCAGGTGGTGGGGTCTCTATGTGGTAATGGCAGGAGGTGGGGTCTCTATGTAGTAATGGCAGGTGGTGGGGTCTCTATGTAGTAATGGCAGGTGGTGGGGTCTCTATGTAGTAATGGCAGGTGGTGGGGTCTCTATGTGGTAATGGCAGGTGGTGGGGTCTCTATGTAGTAATGGCAGGTGGTGGGGTCTCTATATAATAATGGCAGGTGGTGGGGTCTCTATGTAGTAATGGCAGGTGGTGGGGTCTCTATATGGTAATGGCAGGTGGTGGGGTCTCTATATAGTAATGGCAGGTGGTGGGGTCTCTATGTTGTAATGGCAGGTGGTGGGGTCTCTATATAGTAATGGCAGGTGGTGGGGTCTCTATGTAGTAATGGCAGGTGGTGGGGTCTCTATGTAGTAATGGCAGGTGGTGGGGTCTCTATATAGTAATGGCAGGTGGTGGGTTCTCAATATGGTAATGGCAGGTGGTGGGTTCTCTATATCGTAATGGCAGGTGGTGGGGTCTCTATGTGGTAATGGCAGGTGGTGGGGTCTCTATGTGGTAATGGCAGGTGGTGGGGTCTCTATGTGGTAATGGCAGGTGGTGGGGTCTCTATGTGGTAATGGCAGGTGGTGGGGTCTCTATGTGGTAATGGCAGGTGGTGGGGTCTCTATATAATAATGGCAGGTGGTGGGGTCTCTATGTAGTAATTACAGGTGGTGGGGTCTCTATGTAGTAATGGCAGGTGGTGGGGTCTCTATATAATAATGGCAGGTGGTGGGGTCTCTATGTAGTAATGGCAGGTGGTGGGGTCTCTATGTAGTAATGGCAGGTGGTGGGGTCTCTATGTAGTAATGGCAGGTGGTGGGGTCTCTATGTATTAATGGCAGGTGGTGGGGTCTCTATGTAGTAATGGCAGGTGGTGGGGTCTCTATATGGTAATGGCAGGTGGTGGGGTCTCTATGTGGTAATGGCAGGAGATGGGGTCTCTATGTGGTAATGGCAGGTGGTGGGTTCTCTATTTGGTAATGGCAGGTGGTGGGGTCTCTATATAATAATGGCAGGTGGTGGGGTCTCTATGTAGTAATGATGTTGGGGGACTCTGTATAATAATGTCCATTAGTTTGAGTCACTTTGAGATGAAGCTTGGGAGCACTAGGCCCATAATCGGAGGTCCTGATGCATGTGCCCCCTCCCTATGCTGTAACATGTGCCTGCGGGGAGGGGGTCTTCATCATCATTGAGTTCATTTCCGTGTTTCCAGGAATCAGCATTGTCTGTGATCCCGTCCGTGCGTCACTCGCAGTCTCTTAATGAGACCTCTCAGAAGATCTCCATCTAAGTGATTAACTGTCGCCCCCACACTCTGCTCCTCTCCTGGGTCGGGGTGAGGGACAGATGAGGGGCAGATCACAATTAAGGGGAAGGTCCAACCTATAGGCTGAAGTGGATGATTGTAGCTCCTGAACCAGTTTCTTGCAGGTACCTGCAGAGGTGAGGTGTTTGCCCCCCGAGCTCCTGTGTCAGATCTCTACCAATGGCCCTGCATGTGCCATTATGGTGCAATCGTCCACTTATGTTGCACATGGGCGTCATACTGGGTCCAGGATGATACTGTAGCCTATACTGCTCTATCCTCTGTGCTGCTGTGGACATAAAGGATATATTTTCAATAGTGTTAATACCACATTGATAAAACTTCAGCTTCCCTAATATAGAAGCATACTGTAATACTGTAACACTATATCCACCGTATAATACTGCATTATAAATCAGATATACTGTGCAACTGCTTTCTACTCTAATAAAGACCCCGTCCTGTGACGCTCCCGAGCCGCGGTGCTGATGCCGTGTGAGTGTCTTTTGCTGCTAATTGCTGTTTGGAGTGAGCGCTGCAGCATAATAGGTGCAGGTTCCAGTAATTAGATGGGATTTAATGATCTCCTTTGCAGTCAGAGCAAGATTTACACAATTTATACAGTGTCAGGCTGACTGCGCAGTCAAGTGTGGAGAATTTATCTCCTATCAATGTGCTCTGCTTATAGTCGGTAATATACGGGCAATTGATGCAAGGCCCTCGGTGCAAAGCTGGAAAGAGACATTATAGCGGAACTGGAACCAAATGTGTTACATTGCATCCTGAGCAACAAAGGGACAGCGACTGGTGCAGAGGTTACGACTAATGACGTCAAAGATTTATCCTAAATGTTCCTCCACACAGGACCAGAGAACAGGGGACATAATGTTCTAATCCTGGGGGCAACCTCCGCAATGCTGTTCCCTTGTGGGTAGTGAATTTGTTCTAGCTGAGATCAAAGATAATGTATCAGAATTTGACGACAATAATACTGCCCCTATGTAGAAGAATATAACTACTATAATACTGCCCCCTATGTAGAAGAATATAACTACTATAATACTGCCCACTATGTACAAGAATATAACTGCTATAATACTACCCCCTATGTACAAGAATATAACTACTATAATACTGCCCACTATGTACAAGAATATAACTGCTATAATACTACCCCCTATGTACAAGAATATAACTACTATAATACTACCCCCTATGTACAAGAATATAACTACTATAATACTGCCCCCTATGTACAAGAATATAACTGCTATAATACTACCCCCTATGTACAAGAATATAACTACTATAATACTGCTCCTATGTACAAGAATATAACTATAATCTGCTTCTATGTACAAGAATATAATACTATATACGCCCCTATGTACAAGAATATAACTACTATAATACTGCTCTCTATGTACAAGAATATAACTACTATAATACTGCCCTTGTAAAGATTAACTACTATAATACTGTCCCCTATGTACAAGAATATGACTACTATAATACTGTCCCTATGTACAAGAATGTAACTACTATAATACTGTCCCTATGTACAAGAATATAACTACTATAATACTGCCCTCTATGTACAAGATATACTATATAATACTGCCCTATGTCAGAATATAATACTATAACACTCCCCTATGTACAAGAATATAACTACTATAATACTGCTCCTATGTACAAGAATATAACTACTATATTGCCCCTATACAAGATATAACTATAATACTGCTCCCTATGTACAAGAATATAACTACTATAATACTGTCCCCTATATACAAGAATATAACTACCATAACACTGCCCCCTATGTACAAGAATATAACTACTATAATACTGCCCCTTATGTACAAGAATATAACTACTATAATACTGCTCCTATGTACAGGAATATATCTCCTATAATACTGCCTCCTATGTACAGGAATATATCTCCTATAATACTGCTCCTATATACAGGAGTATAACCACTGTGATCCCGCCCCTCTGTGTGATATACGGCTCCTGCTCCTGTATACATATTAGGTGCATTGCTCGGTCCTGTTGCTGATAGTTGTTGGGATGTTCTGGGTGCATCGATCTCCTGGAGCCTCCTTTCTAGGGGAAACGATCGTTCGTTAGACTCAATGATGCTTCTCTATTAGGAGGTGCTCTCCATTACTTGGCCTCGGCAGCGGTTTGTAAGGTCCCGGTCAGCGGCCATCGATCTGTAAGAGCTCGGACACAGGGATCGCTCAATGAGAGTTAAAATCTATATTGATCTAACAGACAAAACCCAAAACGTGCGCTCGCGGTGATTCACGTCGCATCAATATTGTCATTGTTTACAAATTCATCCTTCCTGGAAGCGGCTCGTGCGTCTTCATTCCACTCAGAGCAGGAGGTTCCAGGGGAAATCACGGAAATTAGGAGAAAAAAGGCTGATTTCCAGCTCCTGGCGGCGCTCCTGGTCGTGCTCCTGGCGGCGCTCGTGGTCGTGCTCCTGACGGCACTCCTGGTAGCGCTGCTGGTCGTGCTCCTGGCGGCGCTGCTGGTCATGCTCTTGGCGGCGCTCGTGGTCGTGCTCCTGGCGGCGCTCGTGGTCGCGTCCTGGCGGCGCTCCTGGTCGTGCTCCTGGTTACGCTCCTGGTCGTGCTCCTGGAGGCGCTCCTGGCGGCGCTCCTGGTCGTGCTCCTGGTCATGCTCCTGGCAACGCTCCTGGTCAAGCTCCTGGCGGCGCTCCTGGTCGTGCTCTTGGTCGTGTTCCTGGTTGTGCTCCTGGCGGCCCTCCTGGTGGTGCTCCTGGTGGTGCTCCTGGTCGTGTTTCTGGAGGCACTCCTGGTCGGCCTCCTGGTCCTGGGGGCTCCTGGTCTGTTTCTGGAGGCCTCCTGGTGGCACTCCTGGTCGTGCTCCTGGTCATGTTTCTGGAGGCACTCCTGGTGGCACTCCTGGTCGTGCTCCTGGTCGTGCTCCTGGCGGCGCTCTTGGTCGTGCTCCTGGTCGTGCTCCTGGTGACACTCCTGGTCGTGCTCCTGGTCATGTTGCTGGAGGAGCTCCTGGTGGCACTCCTGGTCGAGGTCCTGCCGACGCTCCTGGTCGTGCTCCTGGCGGCGCTCCTGGTCGTGGTCCTGCCGACGCTCCTGGTCGTGCTCCTGGCGGCGCTGCTGGTCGTGCTCCTGCCGGCGCTCCTGGTCGCGCTCCTGGCAGCGCTCCTGGTCGTGCTCCTGGTCATGCTCCTGGCTGCGCTCCTGGTCGTGCTCCTGGTCGTGCTCCTGGTCGTGCTCCTGGTGGCGCTCCTGGTCGTGCTCCTGGTCGTGGTCCTGGCGGCGCTCCTGGTCGTGCCCTGCGGGCGCTCCTGGTCGTGCTCCTGGTGCGTTGCTGTCGTGCTCCGGCGGCGCTGCTGGTCATGCTCTTGGCCTCGCTCCTGGTCGTGCTCCTGGCGGCACTCGTGGTCGTGCCCCTTCCCGCGCTGCGGGTCATGCTCCTGGGCGGCGCTGCTGGTCTGCTCCGGCGGGCTGCTGGTCTCCCTCTTGGCGGCGTCGAGGTCGTCTCCTGGCGCCCCCCTGGTCGGCTCCTGCGGCGCTGCTGGTCTGCTCCTGGGGGCCTGCTGGTCGGCTCCTGGCGGCGCTGCGGGTCGTGCCCCCCGGGCGGCCCCTGGTCGTGCCCCTGGCGGCGCTGTGTCGTGCTCCCGGGCTTTTCCGGGTCTTGTCCCTGGCGGGCGCTGCGGTCGGCCCCCGGGCGGCGCTGTTTGGGTCGTTCCTGGCGGCGCCCTTTGGTGGCGCTGTGGGTCGTGCTCCTCCCCGCCTGGGGTCGTGTCCGGCGGCACTGGGGGTCGTGCCCTGGTGGCCTCGTGCTCGTTCCGGGCCCTCGTGGTCGGCTCCTGGCGGCATTTTGGGTCGTGCTTTTGGCGGCGCTCGTGCGCCCTCCTACCGGCACGTGGCGTGCCCCCTGGCGGCGCGGGTGGCTGCTCCTGCAGCGCTGGGGGTCGTGCCCCTGGCGGCGCTCGTGCGCGTGCCCCCTACCGGCCTGCTGGTGGGTGGTCCTGGCGGAGCTGCTGGTCGTGCTACTGGCGGCGCTGCTGGTTGTGCTCCTGGTGGCTCTCTTTGGGTCGTGTTTCCGGGCCGGCCCTGCTAATCGTCCCCGGCGGCACTGCTAACGGTCCTGCCGGACTGTGGTCGTGCCCCCGGGCGGCTCTGCTGGTCGTCCCTTTAGCGGCGTTCGTGTCTCCCTCCTGGTCGCGCTCCCGGTGCTCGTGTGGTTTTTCCGGGTCATGCTCGTGCTTCGGGCGGGTCGTTTTTGTTTCCTGGTCTGCTCAGCTCCTGGTCTGCTTCTGGCGGTGCTCGTGGTTGTTCTCCTGGCTACTCGTGCCCGGGCACGCCCTGGTTGCTTGTGGTCATGCCCCTGCCGCGCTCCTGGTCGCCCCTCCGGGTCGGCTCCTGCGGCCTCCTGGTCCGTCTCCTAAACGGCACTCCTGGAGGTGCTCCTACGGCCTCCGGCGTCCCTGAAGGGTTACTCCTGGTCGGCTCCTACGGCATCCTGGTCGGCTCCTGAGGAAACCCTGGTCGTCTCCTGGCGCGTCTGTTTTCGTCTCCTGGGGGCCCGGCTGAGTCACCTCTTGGCGGCGCTCGTGGTCGTGCTCCTGGGGGGCGCTCGGGTCGGCTCCTGCGGCGCTTGGGCCCCCCGGGGGCGCTCTGGTGCCTCCCCGGCCGGCGCTGCTGGTCGTGCTCCTGGCGGCGCTGCTGGTTGTGCCCTGGGGGCCCCCCTTTGTCTGGTTCCTACCCGGCTGGTCGTTTTCCTGGCGGCGCTGCTGGTCGTGCTCCTGGCGGCGCGGGCCTGGTGTGCTCCTGGTGGCACCCCGTGTCGTGTACTGGCGGCGCTCGGGTCGTGTCCGGGCGCGGCGCTCTTGGTCATGCTCCTGGCGCATGTCTGGCTCTGGTGTGCATCCTGGGCGCGCTGGTCGGCTTGGTCGTTGCTCCTGACGGCGCTCGTGGTCGTGCTCCTGGGCGCTCGGTCGTGCTCTGTTGTTCCTGGAGGCGCTCCTGGTGCACCGTGCTTCCTGCGCTGCTGGTCGTGGTCCTGCCGAGCGTCTGGTCGTGCTCCTGCGGCGCTCCTGGTTCGTGTCCTGGGGCTCTCGTGGTCGTGCTCCTGGCGGCAGCTCCTGGTCGTGCTCCTGCGGCACTCTGGTCGTGCTACTGGCGCTCCTGGTCGTGCTCCTAGCGTGTCGCTGGTCGTGCTCTGGTCATGTGCTCCTGGCGGCGCTCGGGGTTTCGTTCTCCTGGTCGTGCTCTGCCCTGGTCGTGCTCTCTGGCGGTGCTCGTGGCTGTTCTCCTGGTCCGTACTCGCCTGCTCGTGGTCGTGCGTCTGGCGGTGCCTGGTGGTCTGTTCCTCCTGGTCGTGCTCCTGGCTACCCCTAGGTCAGTGCTTCTTGGCAGCTCTCGTGGTTGTTCTCCTGGTCGTGCTGGCTCGCTGGTCGTGCTCTGCTGTGTTGCTCGTGTTGGCGTTCTCCTGGTCGTACTCGTGCTCCTGGCAGCGCTCGTGGTCGTGCTTGGGGTAAAGCTCCTGCCGGCGCTCCAGGTCGCGCTGCTGGGCGAGCTCCTGGCGGCGCTCCTGGTCGGGCTCCTGACGGCTCCTGGTCACGCTCGCTGGCGTGCTCGCTGGCGCTGCCTGGTCGTGCTCTGGCGGCTCGTGGTCGGCTCCTGGCGGCGCCGTGGTCGTGTCCCTGGCGCGCTGCTGGTCGGCTCCTGGCGGGCGCTGCTGGTCGTGCTCCTGGCGTCCGTGTCGTGCCCTGGCGCGCTGTCTCCTGCGCGGCTCTGTGTTCGTGCTCCTGCCGGCGCTCGTGGTCGCGCTCCTGGCGTCGCTCGTGGTCGTGCTCCTTACGGCTCTGCTGGTCGTGCTCCTGGCGGCGCTGCTGGTCGTGCTCCTGGCAGCGCTGCTGGTCGTGCTCCTGGCGGCGCTCGTGGTCGTGCTCCTGGCGGCTCTGCTGGTCGTGCTCCTGGCGGAGCTGCTGGTCGTGCTCCTGGTCGTGCTCCTGGCGTCGCTTCTGGTCGTGCTCCTGGGGGCGCTGGTGGTCGTGCTCCTGGCGGCGCTCGTGGTCGTGCTCCTGGCGGCACTCCTGGTCGTGCTCCTGGCGGCGCTGCTGGTCGTGCTCCTGGAGGCGCTGCTGATTGTGCTCCTGGTCGGTTGCTTCTGGTCGTGCTCCTGGTGCCTGGCTCGTGCTCGTGCTCCTGCGCGCGCTCGTGGTCGTGCTCTCTGGCTGGGCGTCTCTGGTCGTGCTCCTGGCGGCGCTTCTGGTCGTGCTTTGGCGGCACTCGTGGTCGTGCTCCTGCCGGCGCTGCGGGTCGAGCTCCTGGCGGGGCTGGTGGTCGTGCTCTGCGTGCCTCCTGGTCGTGCTCCTGGCGGCGCTGCTGGTTGTGCTCCTGGTGGCTCTCGTGGTCGTGCTCCTGGCGGCACTGCTAATCGTGCTCCTGCCGGCACTGCTGGTCGTGCTCCTGGTGGCTCTGCTGGTCGTGCTCCTAGCGGCGATCGTGGTCGTGCTCCTGGTCATGCTCCTGGTCGTGGTCCTGGCGGCGCTGCTGGTCGTGCTCCTGGCGGGCTGCTGGTCGTGCTCCTGTGCGCTGTGGTCGTGCTCCTGGCGGCGCTCGTGGTCGTGCTCCTGGCGGCGCTGCTGGTCGTGCTCCTGGCGGCGCTGCTGGTCGTGCTCCTGGCGGGGCTGTGTCGTGGTTGGCGGCGCTCGTGCGTGCTCCTCGGCGCTATGGTCGTGCTCCTGGTGGCGCTGCTGTTCGTGCTCCTGGCGGCGCTGCTGGTCGTGCTCCTGGCGGCTCTGCTGGTCGTGCTCCTAGCGGTGTTCGTGGTCGTGCTGCTGGTCATGCTCCTGGCGGTGCTCGTGGTTGTTCTCCTGGTCGTGCTCGTGCTCCTGGTCGTGCTCCTGGCGGTGCTCATGGTTGTTCTCCTGGCGGCTCTGCTGGTCGTGCTCCTAGCGGTGTTCGTGGTTGTTCTCCTGGTCGTGCTCCTGGCGGTGCTCATGGTTGTTCTCCTGGTCGTGCTCGTGCTCCTGGTCGTGCTTCTGGCGGTGCTCGTGGTTGTTCTCCTGGTCGTGCTCGTGCTCCTGGTCGTGCTTCTGGTGATGCTCGTGGTTGTTCTCCTGGTCGTGCTCGTGCTCCTGGTCGTGCTTCTGGTGGTGCTCGTGGTTGTTCTCCTGGTCGTGCTCATGCTCCTGGTCGTGCTTCTGGTGATGCTCGTGGTAGTTCCGCCTCCTGGGTCGGGGTCGTGCTCCTGTCGGCATCTGGTGTGCTCCTGGTGCGCTTGGTGTCTCCTGCGTCGTCCGTCCGTGTGGCCTCCTGCAGCGGCATCGTGGTCGTGCTTGTGGTCATGCTCCTGCCGGCGCTCCTGGTCGCGCTCCTGGTCGCGCTCCTGCCAGCGCTCCTAGCCGTGGTTCTCTCTCAGGGACGAGGGAGTCTCAGGATTTGATCTTTCACCGTGCTACAATGCGCTAACCATTGAGCCACCGTGCTGCATTGTGCTAACCACTGAGCCACCAAGCTACACTGTTAACTACTGAGCCACCCGCTGCACTGTGCTAATGACTGAGCCACCACGCTGCACTGTGCTTACCACTGAGCCACCATGCTGTACTGTGCTAACCACTGAGCCACCATGCTGCACTGTGCTAACCACTGAGCCACCATGCTGCACTGTGATAACCACTGAGCCACCATGCTGCAATGTGTTAACCACTGAGCCACTATGCTGCACTGTGATTATCACTGAGCCACCAAGCTGTACTGTGCTAACCACTGAGCCACCAAGCTGCATTGTGCTACACACTGAACTGCCATGCTGCACTGTGCTAATCACTGAGCCACCATGCTTTACTGTGCTAACCACTGAACCACCATGCTGCATTGTGCTAACCACTGAGCCACCATGCTGCACTGTGCTAACCACTGAGCCGTGGTGTGTTTCATGTAGGGAGTCCTGCAGGTGAGAGGAGCCGGAGTCCTGCAGGTGAGAGGAGCCGGAGTCCTGCAGGTGAGAGGAGCCGGAGTCCTCAGGTGTGGCGGATAAAGAGCGATATCCTGCAGGTGGGACCTTGGAGTCTGCAGCTGAGATGTAGCCGTGAATTCCTGCAGGTGAGAGGAGCCGGGTCCTGCAGGGAGCCATCCCAGGGCGACCGGAGTAGGAGAGGAGCCGGAGTCTGCAGGTGAGAAGAGCCGGAGTCCTGCAGGTGAGAGGAGCCGGAATCTTGCAAGTGAGAGGAGCCGGAGTCCTGCAGGTGAGAGGAAGCCGGAGTCCTGCAGGTGAGAGGAGCCGGAGTCCTGCAGGTGAGAGGAGCCGGAGTCCTGCAGGTGAGAGGAGCCGGAGTCCTGCAGGTGAGAGGAGCCGGAATCTTGCAGGTGATAGGAGCCGGAGTCCTGCAGGTGATATGAGCCGGAGTCCTGCAGGTGAGAGGAGCCGGAGTCCTGCAGGTGCGAGGAGCCGGAGTCCTGCAGGTGAGAGGAGCCGGAGTCCTGCAGGTGAGAGGAGCCGGAGTCCTGCAGGTGAGAGGAGCCGGAGTCCTCCAGGTGTCACACTGGATCCGGACTGACACGGTTTCATTAATAAGAACATGACTATAAACGGCCCCTAATGCGATTCTCAGCTGCTCGGCGACTTCATCTCCTCCGGACGCTTCATCCTCCTAAATGTCAACTCAATAACGTGTCACATCTCATCTCCTCTCCCATCACTAAGAGAGGACTGCGGTGGTGGCAGCAGCCGGGCGACCCTCAATCCCAGGGGCGACCGCCACGAAGACCTGGTGGAGTCATCAAAGCAAGAGACTTGGGACCCCTTCAAGATGATTCCTCCATTCAGCGCCTCAAGATCATGAGATCTATCGAAGACCAACGTCAACAGGAGGAAGACGAGAAAGGGAGATAAGGAGCGAGCGGCAAGGGAGAAGGGAAGTGCGAGAAGAACAAGGGGTAGTGAAGAGGGGATGGAAAGCTGGAAGGAAGCGTTTGAGAGGAGAAGAAGAAAAAATAGAGAGGAAGACAGAGAAGAAGGAAAATCATGAGAGACAGTGGAGAAGACAGAGAAGAAGGTAAATAATGAGAGAAAGGGGAGAAGACAGAGAAGAAGGAAACTAATGAGAGAAAGTTGAGAAGACAAACAAGACGGAAAATAATGAGAGAAAGTGGAGAAGACAGAGAAGAAGGAAAATAACAAGAGAGAAAAAGTGGAGAAGACAGAAAAGAAGGAAAAGAATAAAGAGAGAACGTGGAAGAAGCTGGAAGAAGAAGACAGATGAAGGAAAATAAGGGGGAGAACGTGGAGGAAGCTGGAAGGAAGAAAGCATAGAGGAAGATAGAGAAGATGGAATAGAATAAGGGGAGAAAGTAGAAGGAGAGATGGAGGGAGATAGAGAAGAAAGAAAAGAAACATTGAAGAAAGTGGATTAAGATAGAGAGAAAGACAGAGAAGGAAGAGGAATAGAGGAAGACAGAGAAGAAAGAAGAAAGAGAGGAAGACAGAGAAGAAGGAAGAAGGGGGGGACAGAGAAGAAGGAAAATAAGGGGGAGAAACTGGAAGAAGAAATAAAGAAAGAGAAGAAAGAAAAGGATAAGAGGAAGAAAGTGGAAGAAGAAATAAAGGAAGACAAAGAAGAATCAAAAGGATAAGGGGGATAAAGTAAAAGAAGAAAACGAGGAAGACAGAGAAGAAGGAAAAGAAGTACTAGAAAAAAGTGGAAGAAGATATAGAGGAAGATGAAGAAAATAATAAGAGGAAGAAAGTGGAAGAGGAAATAAAGAGAAGATGAAAAAGGATAAGGAGAAAGTGAAAGGAGAAACAGGAAGACAGGAAAGAAAGAAAAGAATAAGAGAGAGAAAGTGGAAGACGACATAGAGGAAGACAGACAAGAAGAAAAGAAACATTGGAAGAAAGTGGAAGAAGATAGAGAGAAAGACAGAGAAGGAAGAGGAAATAGAAGAAGACAAGCGACATGTGGTCATCTCCCCCTGAGGGCCCTGACTCCGCCCCGGTCCCCCAACCCCTCAGCCTGTTTTTTGGTCGGCCTGTCCCTCGGATGTGACCGCAGACAGCGGCAGCGCAGAACCCTGAACACTGGAGAGAATGCACTAACATATTAAATATTCATATCAATGTCACAAACAAAACTATTCATCATCGCAGAAGAGACGGACGCGGGAAGAGGCATTAATCACCGGGAGCGAGCGGAGAAAATGGTGCACAGGGGCCACAGAACACCCCGCACAGAACCTTTGTAGAACACTGCCCCCTGTGGTCATACAGTATATACAACCCTGCCCCCTGTGATCATACAGTATATACCACCCAGCCCCCTGTGATCATACAGTATATATAACCCTGCCCCCTGTGATCATACAGTATATATAACCCTGCCCCCTGTGATCATACAGTATATACAACCCTGCCCCCTGTGATCGTACATACAGTATATATAACCCTGCATCCTGTGATCATACATACAGTATATATAACCCTGCACCCTGTGATCGTACATACAGTATATATAACCCTGCCCCCAGTGATCATACAGTATATATAACCCTGCCCCCCTGTGATCATACAGTATATATAACCCTGCCCCCTGTGGTCATACAGTATATACAACCCTGCCCCCTGTGATCGTACATACAGTATATACAACCCTGCCCCCTGTGATCGTACAGTATATATAACCCTGCCCCCTGTGGTCATACATACAGTATATATAACACTGCCCCTGTGATCATACATACAGTATATATAACACTGCCCCCTGTGATCATACAGTATATATAACCCTGCCCCCTGTGATCATACAGTATATATAACCCTGCCCCCTGTGATCATACAGTATATATAACCCTGCCCCCTGTGATCGTACATACAGTATATATAACCCTGCCCCCTGTGATCATACAGTATATATAACCCTGCCCCCTGTGATCATACATTATATATAACCATGAACGCTGTGATCGTACATACAGTATATATAACACTGCCCCCTGTGATCATACAGTATATATAACCCTGCACCCTGTGATCGTACATACAGTATATATAACATTGCCCCTATGATCATACATACAGTATATATAACCCTGCCCCCAGTGATCGTACATACAGTATATACAACCCTGCCCCCTGTGGTCATACATACAGAATATATAACCCTGTCCCCTGTGTATCATACAGTATATATAACCCTGCCCCTGTATCATACAGTATATACAACCCTGCCCCTGTGATCGTAAAAAGTATATAAACCCCTGCCCCTGGATCTACATAAGTATATATAACCCTGCCCTTTGTGGGTTCAACATACAGTATATATAACCCTGCCCCTGTGTCTACATACAGAATATAAAACCCTGCCCCTGTGGTCATACATACAGTATATATAACCCTGCCCCCAGTGATCATACATACAGTATATATAACCCTGCCCCTGGGGTCTACATCAGTAAAATATAACCCTGCCCCCAGTGATGATACATACGTTTTAATAACCTGCCCCCTGTGATATACATACAGTAAAATATAACCCTGCCCCCTGTGTCATACATTCAGTATATATAACCCTGCCCCCAGTGATGATACATACAGTATATATAACCCTGCCCCCTGTGATCATACATATATATAACTGCCGCCTGTAATCATAGATCAGTGTCTAAACCTCTGGCAACAAAAGTGAGGACACCCCTAAATGAAAATTGACAAATTGTGTCCAATTCACCATTTTCCCTCCACGGTGTCATGTGACTCGTGAGTGCCAGCTCGGGGGGGAAGGGACACGTGACATGAGCCCCATGCAGGCCAACAACCCTGACCCTGAGATCTTGAAGGGCCCGGGGGCCGACAAAAAACCCGACCCACTGAGCTGCAGGGGGGCCAATACCCTGACACTGAGCTGCAGCGCCCAACACCCGGGCACTGAGCCTGCGGCCAACACCCGACACTAGCTGGCAGCGCGGGGGCCAAACCCTGACCCCTGAGCTGCAGGCGGGGGCCAAAACCCGCACTGAGCTCAGCCCGGGGGCCACACCCTGACCTGAGCTGCAGCGCGGGGCCAACACCCTGACACTGAGCTGCAGCGCGGGGCCAACACCGACACTGAGCTGCAGCGCCCAAAACCCTGACACTGAGCTGCAGCGCGGGGCCAACACCCTGACACTGAGCTGCAGCGCGGGGGGGGGGGGGGGGCAACACCCTGACACTGAGCTGCAGCCCGGGGCCAAACCCTGGCACTGAGCTGCAGCCGGGGGCCAATACCCTGACACTGAGCTGCAGCGCGGGCCAACCCTGACCCGAGGGTGCAGCGCGGGGCCAACCCTGACCCTGAACTGCAGCGCGGGGCCAACCCCTGACACTGAGCTGCAGCCGGGGCCAAACCCTGACACGAGCTGCAGCGCGGGGCCAACACCTGACACTGAGCTGCAGCGCGGGGCCAACACCCTGACACTGAGCTGCAGCGCCAACACCCTGACACTGACTGCAGGCGGGGGCCAACACCCTGACACTGAGCTGGGGCGGGGCCCAACACCCTGACACGACTGCAGCGCGGGGGCCGACAAACCCCGACACTGAGCTGCAGGGGCCACACCCTGACACTTTAGCTGCAGGGGGGGCCAACAAACCCCGACACTGAGCTGCAGCGCGGGGGGGGGGAACACCCTGACACTGAGCTGCAGGGGCGGGGGCCAAAACCCTGACACTGAGCGCACGCGGGGGCCAAAACCCTGAAAACTGAGCTGCAGCGCGGGGGCCCAACCCTGACACTGAGCTGCAGCGCGGTGGGGCCAACCCTGACACTGAGCTGCAGGGGGGCCAACCCCTGACACTGAGCTGCAGCGCGGGGGCCACACCCGACCTGAGCTGCAGCGCGGGGGGGGGGGGGCAACACCCTGACACTGAGCTGCAGCGCGGGGCCCACCCTGACACTGAGCTGCAAACGGGGGGGGGGGCCCAAAACCCGACACTGAGCTGCAGCGCGGGGCCCAACACCCTGACACTGAGCTGCAGCGCGGGGGCCGACACCCTGACACTGAGCTGCAGCGCGGGGCCCGACACCCTGACACTGAGCTGCAGTGCGGTGGAAACCCTGACACTGAGCTGCACGCGGGGCCGAACCCTGACACTGAGCTGCAAACGCGGGGCGAGACACGACACTGACTGCAGCGCGGGGCCCCACCCTACACTGACGCAGCGCGGGGGGCCAACCCTGACACTGGGGCGGCCCGCGCGGGGCCAAACCCTGACACTGAGCTGCAGCGCGGGGGCCCAAAACCCTGACACTGAGCTGCAGCGCGGGGGCCAACACCCTGACACTGAGCTGCAGCACGGGGGCCAACACCCTGACACTGAGCTGCAGCGCGGGGGCCGACCCTGACACTGAGCTGCAGCGGGGGGGCCGAGACCCTGACACTGAGCTGCAGCGCGGGGGCCGAGACCCTGACACTGAACTGCAGCGCGGGGGCCGAGACCCTGACACTGAGCTGCAGCGCGGGGGCCAATACCATACAGAGGTTTAACAAGACAGGTTCCCCTCAGAACAAGCCTCACCATTGTCGACCAAAGAGGCTGAGAGGACGTTGATGCCCTATTTGCCTAGGATATCAGAATACCTCCTCCCAGCCGTGGGGGGCGCCCTTTGCCTTATTTGCCTAGGATATCAGAATACCTTGCCCCAGTCCCGGGGGGGCGCCACCTGCCCTATTTGCCTAGGATATCAGAATACCTTGCCCCAGTCCCGGGGGGCGCCACCTGCCCTATTTGCCTAGGATATCAGAATACCTTGCCCCAGTCCCGGGGGGGCGCCACCTGCCCTATTTGCCTAGGATATCAGAATACCTTGCCTCAGTCCCGGGGGGCGCCACCTGCCCTATTTGTGGATTCCTTCCCCAAGTGGGGGGCCATATTTTTGGATATCAAAATTTGGAGTGGGGATGATTTGTGGATTTAGAATATGCTCTCGGCGGGGTTTCCACTCCTTTTGCCTTCTGAATGAAGTTTGTGAAACCGACTTCAGGCGAAAGGAACAGAGGCCGAGAGAATTATTCATGGCGGAGTCTGAGGAAGCGCTGAATATTTCATGAGGCCGAGACAGCTGCCTCTCCGCTTCGATGATAAGAGGCTGATTAGCACAAATCTATGGGATGCCTTACATGGGCAGCACGGCTGTCATGGCCGCCCCGCACCGCCGCCGTCGCCGTCACCGCTTGACCTTTATTCCCTTCCAAATCTCAATTTCCTGAACCCTCCCGGTCCCCCCATCCTCATCCCTCTCATCACCCTGGCAACATTGAATAGACGATGGCGAGGAGACGACGCCGGCAAGGTGTGGATGTTCAGGCTTCTTTGTGCTTCCTCCACCTGTTACATTTGTGTCTCCGACACTAATGACGAGTCCTCCGCGCCGCCGTCAATCACCGCCGACAGACAATCCTTGGCTCTTGATCAAGTGAAGCCCTCGAGCTACGCCGGGGCGGGGGGAGTCCGGGAGCCGAGCCGGACCCCATGTGATTAGTGGAGAATAAACGTTGTTTGACAATGACGGGTGCTCACAGGAATATTGACGAAAGGTGGCAAAACCACCATGGGCCACGCCATCTGCGGGAGATTGGGGGGTGCAGAGAAGTTGTAATAACCAGGGGGTGTCTGGGGTGGAGGGTGACATCTTGGGTGATTATACTGTAAGGTCAGGGATGCATGATGTCATAGCTGAAGGGTGGATGATGTTATAGATCAATGGTGGATGATGTCATAGCTGAAAGATGGATAATGTCATAGCTCAATGGTGGATGATGTCATAGCTCAATGGTGGATGATATCATAGCTCAATGGTGACTGATTCATAGCTAAAGTGGATGATAATCATTAGTATCAAATGACGGGGTGATGTCGTAGCAAAAGATGGATGATGTCATAGCTCAATGGTGGATGATATCATAGCTGAATGGTGGATTATGTCGTAGATCAATGACGGATGATGTCATAGCTCAATGGTGGATGTCATAGCTCAATGGTGGTATGAATGGTCATATGCTGCAATGGTGGATATTTGTCGTAGATCAATGGTGGATGATGTTATAGATCAATGGTGGATGTCATAAATCAATGGTGGATGATGTCATAGATCAATGGTGGATGATGTCCAATAGCACTCATGGTGGATGATGTTCAAGATCAATGCTGGATGATGTTATAGCTCAATGGTGGATGATGTCAAAGGGGTGAAAGAATGGATAAATATCATCGCTCAAATGCTGGAAAGATTGTCATATCCCGGCTCATGGTGGATAAAGTTGAATGGGATGTATCAAAGTGCTGTCAAGATTGGGATGATGTCATAGCTCAATGCTGGATGATGTTATAGATGAATGGTGGATGATGTTATAGATCAATGGTGGATGATGTAATAGATCAATGGTGGATGATGTTATAGATCAATGGTGGATGTCATAGATCAATGGTGGATGATGTTATAGATCAATGGTGGATGATGTTATAGATCAATGGTGGATGATGTTATAGATCAATGGTGGATGATGTTATAGATCAATGATAGATGATGTCATAGCTCAATGGTGGATGATGTCATAGCTCAATGGTGGATGATGTCATAGCTCATTGGTGGATGATGTCATAGCTCAATGCTGGATGATGTTATAGCTCAATGGTGGATGATGTTATAGATCAATGGTGGATGTCATAGATCAATGGTGTGATGATGAAAGTATATTTAGATCAATGGTGGATGGATGTCATGATAATGAATAGTGGATGATATGTCATAGCTCAATGGTGGATGATGTCATAGATCAATGGTGGATGATGTCATAGATCAATGGTGGATGATGTCATAGATCAATGGTGGATGATGTTATAGATCAATGGTGGATGATGTTATAGATCAATGGTGGATGATGTCATAGTTCAGTGGTGCATGATGTCAATGGTGAATGTAAAGACTGGGACAAGATATTCTGCTGCCCTAGGCAAATAAGACACATAGCGCCCCTTCAATGAAAAATCCAGTCCAATCCGTGCCTCCTTGCAGCCTCGTCCTGCCTGGAATAAAGTGGTGCTCTAGATGGTCGCCTACCTTCGTCTACTCATTCTATTGGTCCTAGTGCATGGTGTCATAGCTCAATGGAGGAACATATGGTAGATTATATCACAGCTTTAATAAACTAAAGCCACAATTCTATTAAAAATTGGACTATTCTGGGATATTGGACTAGAGTGCTATAATGTACGTAGAATTGTGACTTTAGTTTATTTCACTTGTTCTTGGCGTCCCTTGTGGATCCTCGGCGGGAAAGGACCGGGGCAGCTTTAAACCTCGCAACACCAGGCAGTGGGAAACGCTAAAACGAACTATGCTGCGATCAAAAGTATAGCTAAACACGGCGAGTATTATATTATACACCGCCCGTGTGTTATCTTCTACAAAGGATCTCAGCTGCGCTCTTTGTTTCAGCACCATTCCATTCTTCTGATGCTTGAAAAAAAAATTGAGAGCATTTCGACAGGTGGATTACATTATTGTTTATATCACAGCTTTATGATGGATGATGTCATATCTCAATAGTGGATGATGTCATAGCGCAATGGTGGATGATGTCATAGCTCAATAGTGGATGATATAGCTCAATGGTGGATGGTGTCATAGCTCAATGGTGGATGATATAGCTCAATGGTGGATGATATAGGTCAATGGTGGATGATATAGCTCAATGGTGGATGGTGTCATAGCTCAATGGTGGATGGTGTCATAGCTCAATGGTGGATGATGTCATAGCTCAATTGTGGATGGTATCATTGGTCAATGCTGGATTGTGTCATAGCTCAATGGTGGATGATATAGCTCAATGGTGGATGGTGTCATAGCTCAATGGTGGATGGTGTCATAGCTCAATGGTGGATGATATAGCTCAATGGTGGATGATATAGCATAATGGTGGATGGTGTCATAGCTCAATGGTGGATGATATAGGTCAATGGTGGATGATATAGGTCAATGGTGGATGATATAGGTCAATGGTGGATGATATAGCTCAATAGTGGATGATATAGCTCAATGGTGGATGGTGTCATAGCTCAAGGGTGGATGATATAGCTCAATGGTGGATGATATAGCTCAATGGTGGATGATATAGGTCAATGGTGGATGGTGTTATCGCTCAATGGTGGATAACATCTGAAATAGGTATAATAGGGATAATATTTTGGGGGGTTGGGCAATGACATAATAAGTAGATGGTGGATAGAATATATTTGAGGTTGAGGGAGGATAATATCATAGGCTGGGAATGGGTGACATCTTAGGTTGGGGGTAGGTGATATATTAGGTTGGAGTCGGATGATATCCTAATGGGTGGTGGAAGATATCTTAAGTAGGTGGTGTATAAAACGATAGGTCAGGAAAAAGTAACATTTTAGGTCAGTGGTGGTGGGTGGTGAATGATATTAGAAGTCAATGGTAAATGTCATCTTAAGTAGGAGATGGATAGTATTATAGGTTGGATGATATCTTGTTGGGTTGTGGAAGATATCTTTAGTAGGTGGTTTTAAATATTTGGGGGTTGGATAATACCATAGGGTAGATGATATATTGGGTCTGGAGGGATGGTATCAGGGGTGAATGATATGACAGCTAAGTAGGGGATGGTATGTTACATAGATGAGGGATAATATCTTGGATGACATTTTAAACAGGTGGTAGATAGCATTTTAGGATGACAGTGGATAATATTATAGGTCAGGAGTGAATATTATCTTAGACCATAGTGGATGATATCATAAGTCAATGGCGGATGATAGTTGGTGAGGGATGATATCTTAGGTTGGGGTGATGGTATCATAAGGTCAGGGGTGATTGATATAGCTCAATGGAGGGTGATATCTGAGGTCAGAGTGGATAATATCATAGGCCAATGGGGGATGATAGTTGGTGAGCGATGATATCTTGGGAGGTTGGTGGATGACATCTAAAGTAGGAGGTGGATGATATATTTGGTCGGAAGTGCAGGAAATCTCAGATCAGGGTTGAACTATATCATAGTCCAATGGAAGAGGATATCTTCCTTCTAGAACTGACTGATTCACTCATAGGAGGAATAACAGAGGAACAGCACAACACAGGGACTTACTAGACCAGACGAGTCAATAGAGGTCAGAGATCCTCTCTAAGAAGCCATCGCTATTAGAAATGGCAAATTAGAGTTGGACTAATACAGATTTTGCTTTAGGACCTTGGACATAGCTATAAATGAGACCAGTGGTGGAATGTATAGTGGTAAGAGACACAAGGGGTGGCACTATCTGATGCAGGAACTTCCAAGTGATCTGGACTAGATGGTCAGACTGGACAAGATGTTTGGGAACAGTCCATTAAAATGGCGAAACCTGCTGCCAGTGCAAGAGAATGCAGACGGATGAGCGAGCTACAAAACAATGATTTACAAAGCTTCCGGAGACGAGTTGGGAAGTTCTCCTCCGCAGATGATGGATATCACACATCCGGGGCACAACTGGAGAGAATAATTGGAAATCTGTTCTGCTGCGCCATCTACTCTAGCTTGATAATACAAAACATGAAATATGGTCCCTGTATTGCTCCATATTGCTATCAGAAGCTTCTCCAGAGACAATGCAAGAAATGGAGCCTGGAAGGATCAACAAACATCAGAGACATCTATGGGGAAACATCCAGCTCCCACCAAGTTTTAGTAGAATAAAATGGGAGGGTTTTTTTTCTTCTCCTGCTCTGACACTGACTGGTAATGGTGGATGTCGCTATTGACTGAGCCTTGGATTATACATGGTGGGGCAGGGGGGGGACCATGCGGCTCTTTTGGGGGCTGAAAATAGGAAAAACCAAAAATTTCATGTAAAAATTTGGGATTTGGACAATCGGATCTCTAATTTAGTCCCCTGCTCCAGATTCTTGATGGACTCACGTAAAATGACTTCCTGCTGCCTCAGCTCTTCATCTCATCCCAGCTCTCCTCTCCATCTCATCCCAGCTCTCCTCTCCATCCCATCCCGGCTCTCCTCTCCATCCCATCCCGGCTCTCCTCTCCATCCCATCCCGGCTCTCCTCTCCATCCCATCCCGGCTCTCCTCTCCATCCCATCCCAGCTCTCCTCTCCATCCCATCCCAGCTCTCCTCTCCATCCCATCCCAGCTCTCCTCTCCATCCCATCCCAGCTCTCCTCTCCATTATCCCGCTCCCCTCCATCCCATTCCAGTTCTCCTCTCCATCTCATCCCGCTTCCTCTCATCTATCCCGGTCTCCTCCCCTTTTCCATCCCCCCCTTCCTTCCATTCATCCCCTCCCTCCATCTCACCCCGGCTCCCCTGCACCCCACCCCGTCTCCTCTCATCCACCCCCCGGCTTCCTTCCATCCCATCCCGGGCTCTCCTCTCCATCCCATCCCGGCTCTCCTCTCCATCCCATCCCGGCTCTCCTCTCCATCCCATTCCGGCTCTCCACTCCATCCCATCCCGGCTCTTCTCTCCTCTACCCCGGGCTCCCCTTCCATCCCATCCCAGCTCTCCTCTCCATCCCATCCCGGCTCTCCTCGACCTCCCATTCTCCATTTCACCCCTCCCAGTTCCCCTCTTATCCAACCCATTTTCCCCTCCCTCCCCCCCCTTTTCCCCCTCTGCATCCCTGCCCAGTTCTCCAACTTCATCCCATCCCAGTTCTCCATCTTCATCACATCCCCGCTCTCCTCTCCATCTCATCCCGGCTCTCCTCTCCATCTCATCCCGGCTCTCCTCTCCATCTCATCCCGGCTCTCCTCTCCATCTCATCCCGGCTCTCCTCTCCATCTCATCCCGGCTCTCCTCTCCATCTCATCCCGGCTCTCCTCTCCTCTCACCCCGGGCCCTTCCTCCCATTCATCCGGGCTTCCTCCCCTTCATCCGGCTCTCCTCCCTTCATCCGGCTCTCCTCTGCACCCCATCCCGGCTTCCTCTCACCCACCCGGCTTTCTCCACCCCACCCCGGGCTCCCCTCTCCACCCCAAATCCCGGGCTCTTTTCCCCCATCCCTTCCCGCCCCTCCTCTCCTCCCCCCCGGGCTCTCCTCTGCATCCCTGCCCAGCTCTCCTCTCCATCCACCCCAGTCTCCTCTGCACCCTCCCAGTCTCCTCTCCATCCCCTCCCGGCTCTCCTCTCCATCCCATCCCGGCTCTCCTCTCCATCCCATCCCGGCTCTCCTCTCCATCCCATCCCGGCTCTCCTCTCCATCCCATCCCGGCTCTCCTCTCCATCCCATCCCGGCTCTCCTCTCCATCCCATCCCGGCTCTCCTCTCCATCTCATCCCGGCTTCCTTCCCTACCCCCCTTCCTTCCATCCCATCCCGGCTCTCCTCTCCATCCCCTCCCGGCTCTCCTCTCCATCCCATCCCGGCTCTCCTCTCCCACCCCCACCCCGGCTCTCCTCTCCATCCCATTCCGGCTCTTCTCTCCATTCACCCCGGTCCCTCTCCACCCCCCATCCCGGCTCCCCTCCCCCCTTATCCCGGCTCCCCTCTCCACCCACCCCGGGGCTCTCCTCTCCATCCCATCCCGGCTCTCCTCTCCATCCCATTCCGGCTCTCCTCTCCATCCCATCCCAGCTCTCCTCACCATCCCTCCCGGCTCCTCTCCACCCACCCCGGCTCCCTCTGCACCCCCTGCCCAGTTCTCCATCTTCATCCCATCCCAGTTCTCCATCTTCATCCCAACCCAGTTCTCCTCTCCATCCCATCCCAGCTCTCCTCTGCATCCCTGCCCAGTTCTCCATCTTCATCCCATCCCAGTTCTCCATCTTCATCCCAACCCAGTTCTCCTCTCCATCTCATCCCGGCTCTCCTCTCCATCCCATCCCGGCTCTCCTCTCCATCCCATCCCGGCTCTCCTCTCCATCCCATCCCGGCTCTCCTCTGCATCCCTGCCCAGTTCTCCATCTTCATCCCATCCCAGTTCTCCATCTTCACCCCCAAAACCCTTTCTCCTCCCCACCCCACCCGCCCCCTCTGCATCCCTGCCCAGTTCTCCATCTTCATCCCATCCCGGCTCTCCTCTCCATCCCATCCCGGCTCTCCTCTCCATCCCATCCCGGCTCTCCTCTCCATCCCATCCCGGCTCTCCTCTCCATCCCATCCCGGCTCTCCTCTCCATCCCGTCCCGGCTCTCCTCTCCATCCCGTCCCGGCTCTCCTCTCCATCCCGTCACGGCTCTCTTCTCCATCCCGTCCCGGCTCTCCTCTCCATCTCATCCCGGCTCTCCTCTGCATTGTCCCCTCTCTTCTCCTTTTCCTAAACTCCCCTTCCATCTCACCTCAGCTCTCCTCTCCTCCACATCACAGTTCTTCTCACCATCCCATCCCGGCTCTTTTTGTTCATCCCAGCTTTCCCCCATTCTTATTTGGGGTTTCCTCTTTCCCCACCCCGTTCCTTTCCATCCCACCCCTGCTCTCAACTCCATACCATGACGGCTCTTCTCTCCTTACTATCCAAACTCTCCTCTCCATCTCACCTCAGCTCTCCTCTCCACCCAATCCAATTGCAGCTCTACTTTCCCCTCCGCACGCAACTGGGTCCCCACCAGCCCAACTTTCCATCTCAACTTAGCCTCTCCTATTTTTACCCGCTCTCCTTTTCTCCCACCAGCTCTTCCATGGGCTCCTCCCCCCTTTACCTCTTTCCCTTTTACCCAAACCCAAATCATTTTCCTTTTTCCCTCTCCCACCCCAGCTCTCCTCTCCATCTCACTACAGCTGGAAGTCTATTCCACCCCAATCTTCCTCCTCTCCCTCTTCCCCATCCTTCTTCATTCTTCCACTGCTGCCAAATGCATGTAGAAAGGAAAACTGAAAGCCAATCGGCAAAAAAAAAAAGTTAATTGTTACATTTTGCCTAAAGCAGTTGGTGGGAGATCCCCTGAGGAGACACCGCCCATGAGAATTGTGCAGAAATGAGGATTGTGGGGAGGCCATGAAGGGAAAAAGCTATGAGGTTGTGCGGCCCGGGGAAATGACACCCTAGGGTTGTGCAGGCCATGAGGGGAAAGGCGCCCTGGGATTGTAGGCCAGAGGAGGACAGCCCATGAGGATTGTGCAGGCCATGAGGAAGGACAGCCCATGAGGATTGTGCAGGCCATGAGGAAGGACAGCCCATGAGGATTGTGCAGGCCATGAGAAAGGACAGCCAATGAGGATTGTGCAGCTCATCAGGAAGGACAGCCCATGAGGATTGTGCAGGCCAGAAGAAAGGACAGACCATGAGGATTGTGCAGGCCAGGAGAAAGGACAGACCATAAGGATTGTGCAGGTTATTAGGAAGGGCAGCCCCTGGGATTTTGGGAGCCCATGAGGGAAGGGGCGCTATGAGGATTTTTGCGACCAGGAGAAAGGCAGACCGAGGGTTGTAAGGCCGGAGAAATGACACCCATGGGATTGTGCAGGCATGAGGGGAAGGGCAGCCCCTAGGATTGTGCGGCCGAGAAAGGACAGCCCTGAGGTTGTGCAAGCCGAGGAAAAGGGCACCCTGAGGATTTTTGCAGGCCAGAAGAAAGGACAGACCATGAGGATTGTGCAGGGCCCGGGGAAAGGACAGCCAAGGGATTGGTACCCCTGAGGAAAGGACAGCCCATGAGGATTGTGCAGGCCAGAAGAAAGGACAGACCATAAGGATTGTGCAGCCTATGAGGAAGGACAGCCATTGAGAATGTTTCAAGCCATAAGGAAGGACAGCCCGTGGTTGTTCAGGCATAAGGGGAAGGACAGTCCCTGGGATTGTGAGCTCTCAGAAGGAAGCCCAAAGAGGATTGTGCAGGCCAGAAGAAAGGACAGACCATGAGGATTGTGCAGGCCAGGAGAAAGGACAGACCATAAGGATTGTGCAACCCATGAGAAAGGACAGGACATGAGAATTGTTCAGGCCATAAGGAAGGACAGCCCTTGAGAATTGTTCAGGCCATAAGGAAGGACATTCCCCTAAGGGGTTATCAGGGCCAGGAAGGGGAGCCCATGAGGATTGTGCAGGTATAGGAAGGCAGACAGAGGATTGTGCAGGCCTGACAAGGACAGCCATGGGATTGTGCAAAATTATGGAAGGACAGCCCATAGGGTTGTGAGGTCGAAGGAAAGGAACCCAGAGGATTGTGCAACCCATGAGAAAGGACAGGTCATGAGGATTGTGCAGGCCATAAGGAAAAGGGAAAATAAGATTATGCGCTAAAGGGAAGCCCAAAAGAAAAAGGA
>JAODAL010045219.1:0-32139 GCA_025379985.1 Phyllomedusa bahiana | reverse complement strand
ACTTCGCCAAAAATATCTAACCCAAATACCAGGACAATGCACCTCATCACAGCTTTACTATCCCCGGTCCGCCCAACACTCACTCCCCCACAAAGCCAACTATTTACAATATTTACACTACTATAATATAAAACATAATTACAACCCAAGATGCCCTGGCCCGGTTGCATACAAAACAAAAAAAACAAAAAACTAACACACCACAAATTTCTTTTTTTTTTTTTTTCCTTCCTTCACCTCCACAACAAACCAATAACAAAACAAACAAAACCCCCCCCCCCAAAAAAAACACCCAACACCAGCACACCACTAAATTTTCTTTTTGATTTTGTTTTTTGTTTTTTTCTTTTTTTTGGCCCTGAACTGACCCCGCATCCCATGCCCCCAGCACATGTTAACGGACGTCCATGAATCAGTCCAGGATTTTTTATTTTTTTTTCCCAAATGTCCCCAAAGGTCCTCAAAGTCCCATAAACCCCAATATCCAACGAAACCCTCCCCCCTTTTCCCACCACCCAACCTAACTCTAAAGCCCAATCCCCAACACATATATAATACACAAAATATATATAAACTACAAGAATATACACAATACAATGAAACAAACACACATTCAGACTTTGCAGACACCCCGAAAGCCCAAGTTCGGCGCCTGCAAGCCCTATATCCTCACACAGTCACCAAAACAAAACAAAAATCCTACAGTGCAGAATCAGCCCACCACCAGGAAGGGAGACGACAAGCTAGGGTACGCCAAAGGCAAAGCCCCTCCAATGGAAAGAGGCTCTACCTGCCCCCGACCTCTCGTACTCCAGAGAGCGCACCTTCACCAGGTCACCGAGAATGTTCCTAACCACCTCATCCACGGGGAGATTTCCCGCTGCTCAATACTAAGCACCGCGCTTTGCACGTGTAGTAACCTGACCACTAAGCTAACTAGAAATAACGTGCTCCGGTCCCGACCTCCCAGGTGTTGAATGCCCCATAGGCCCATTCGCCATAGGAGGAGACCGGCCAGCCTGGGCCACCCAAAATGGAGCTCCCACCCGGGTGTAAACCTCTGTGCTATATGGACAATGAAGCAAGAAGTGGTCCAGGCTCTCAGGCCACCGCTCTCCTCGCGAGGACACCCCGGTCCTCAGAGCTCCTACACTTCAGATTGTCCCTACACACAGCTTCCCCTGGAAGCTGCGCCACGCCACGTCCCAAAACTTCGAGGGGTTCCTGATAGAATTCAAAAAGTCGCAACCCAACCTCCAGATCCCCGGGTTGGGCAGTCCCTGAGGGCCAGAGGTTTTTTGGAAATGGGGGCAAACAGAACCCTTTTGTCAAGGAATTTCCTCGACTGAGTCTGATTTCCCACATCCCAGACCCCACCGACGCAAAACCTTCAGAAACCAGAGCAGCGTAGGCTGGGAGATGCCCATGAGGCGTGCGCAAGTCTTTCACTTGCCCTCCTGTCTCCCATCCCATCCTGAGTTACATCCTGTATTATACTCCAGAGCTGCACTCCCTATTCTGCTGGTGCAGTCACTGTGCACATACATTACTTATCCTGTACTGATCCTGAGTTACATCCTGTATTATCCTCCAGAGCTGCACTCACTATTCTGCTGGTGCGTCACTGTACATACATTACTTATCCTGTCTGATCCTGATTACCTCCTGTATTATACTCCAGAGCGCACTCACTATTCTGCTGGTGCAGTCACTGTGTACTTTACATTACTTATCCTGTACTGATCCTGATTTTACTTTCCTGTATTTTACTTCAGAGCTGCACTCACTATTCTGCTCGTGCAGTCACTGTGTACATACATTATTTAAATCCTGTACTGATCCTGATTTTTCATCCTGTATTATACTCCGAGCTTCACTCACTATTTGCTGGTGCAGTCACTGTACATACATTTACTTATCCTGTACTGATCCGAGTTACATTCCTGTATTATACTCCAGAGCTGCACTCACTATTCTGCTGTGCAGTCACTGTACATACATTACTTATCCTGTACTGATCCTGAGTTACATGCTGTATTATACTCCAGAGCTGCACTCACTATTGCACACACTGCCCAGATATAACAGCAAAGGGAGCAGGTATGTTTTGATGTTACCCCTTCCACTGATCCACCTTCTGAGCGGCAATCTTAAGTCTGCTGTCCCAGTTTTGAGTGGGGTAATCCCTTTGGCCAAATTCAGTGCTGCGGACTCCTGGGGCTCTGGAAGGGTGTCCGGGAGATCAAAACCAGGGTCTCCTCCTCCCAGCCAGAGACTCTCACCCTTGTCCCGGTTGATCTTGGACCCAGATGACTCTGAGGGACCCCCACAGGACACAATCCCCTCTTCTGTATGGGCCAGGCAGCCTGCTTACCCTGTTTAGGAGCCACCCCACCCCCTTCCTTTACTTTTGCCCTCTGCTTCATTGGTACCATTTTTTGGGCGCTGCTGATCCAGTGCTGAACGCTGCTGATCCTTTTCTGGCGCCGCTCTTCTGGACCAGCAGCGCCAACGCAAAACAGGGGTTTTAGTCCAAGTTCTCTTTTGGGAGTCTCAACAGTCTCAGCCCTGACAGCCCCTTCCCACATTTGCTGCCCCATAGGACCAGCGTCACCAGCAGTTGGAGCCATTGGGGCTCGCGCAGCCCTCTCCTGCGCCCCGCTGCTCCCACACCCCTTTTTAGGCAGGCGCGGTGAGCGAAACCGTTCAAGAAAAGTTAAGTTTGATTCGAACATCTTGATTTTTCTCGGACCGAACATTTTACTTTTCATTTGAGTAAATGTTCACGTTCGCCGTTTTCAGCGCCTTTTCTGCACTTTTGGCTCCATCCAATCACCTTTCTACACTTTTGGCTCCACCCAAATTAAACCTTTCTCCCTTTTTGGCCCCTTTCCCAATCACCTTTTTTCACTTTGGCCCCTTTCCAATCACCTTTTTTACATTTTTGGCCCCAAATTCCAACACCTTTCTGCATTTTTTGGCCCACCCCAATCCCTTTCGCACTTTCTCCATCCAAATCACCTTTCGGGCACTTTTGGCGGCGCCCAAAATCACCTTTTGAAATTTTTGGTCCTTTCCAATAAACCTTTCTGCCCCTCTTGGCGGCCATCCAATCCCCTTTCTGACTCTTGGCGCCTTTCCAATCACCTTTCGGGGATTTTTGGGCCCCAAACCAATGGGCCTTTCTGCCATTTTTGGTCCCCTTCCCAATCACCTTTTTACATTTTTGGCTCCATCCTTTCCCTTTTCTGCATTTTCCCCCATCCAATCCCTTTTCTGCATTTTTTTGGCGGGCCGCCCAAAATCCCCTTTTCTGAAATTTTTGGTCCCCAACCCAATCACCTTTTCTGCACTCTTGGCGGCCACCCAATTTCACCTTTCTGCATCTTGGCGCCATCCAATCACCTTTCGGGCATTTTGGCGCCACCCAAACCCCCCCTTTTTCTGCACTTTTGGTGCCACCCAATTAAACCTTTTCTGCATTTTTGGGGGCCCATCCAATCCCCTTTTCCCCTTCACTTTCTCCCCCAAATTCCCCTTTCGCACTCTTAGGGGGCCATCCAACCCACCTTTCTGAAACTTTCCCCTTTAAAATTTACCTTTCTGCACTTTTGGCCCCAAACCTTTCCCCTTTTTCTGCACTTTCCCCAAACCCTTCCCCCTTTTCCCTGCACTTTTGGCCCCACCCCAATCCCTTTCTGAAACTTTCCCCCACCCCAATCCCCTTTCTGCATTTTTGGGCCCTCCAACAATCCCCTTCTGCACTTTCCCCATAAATCCCCTTTCGCACTTTCTCCATCCAATCCCCCTTTCTGCCTTTCTCCACCCCAATTTACCTTTTGAAATTTCTCCACCCAAAATTCCCTTTTCTGAAACTTTTCCTTTCCAATCCCCTTTTGGGGGCACTTTCTCCATCCAACCCCCTTTCTCCCACTTTTCCACCCAAAATCACCTTTCGCACTTTTGGCTCCACCCCAAAATCCCCTTTTCTGCATTTTTCCCCAAACCCAAACCCCCTTTTCTGCACTTTTGGCTCCTTTCCATCCCCTTTCTGCCTTTCCCCAAATCCCCCCCCTTTTTGCACTTTCTCCTTTCCAATTCCCCTTTTCTGCAATTTCTCCATCCAAATCCCCTTTTTCTCCCATTTCCCATCCAACCCACCTTTCTGCACTTTTGGCCCCCACCCAATAACCTTTCTGCATTTTGGGGGAAATCCAATCCCCTTTTCTGCATTTTTTTGGGCCCCACCCAAATCACCTTTCTGCATTTTTGGGCCCCCACCCCAATCACCTTTCTCCCTTTTTTGGCCCATCAACCCACCTTTCGGGCACTTTCTCCCCCAATCCCTTTCTGCACTTTTGGCCCCCATCCAATCCCCCTTTTGCATTTTTTGGCCCTTTCCAAATCGCCTTTTTTGCATTTTTTGGCGCACCCAAAATCACCTTTCTGCATTTTGGGCCCCCATCCAATCCCCCTTTCTGAAATTTTGGGCCCGCCTCCAATCACCTTTTGCACTTTTGGGGGCCCAAATCCAATCCCTTTCTCCCGCTTTTGGTAAATCCAATCCCTTCTGCACTTTCTCCCCCAAATTTACCTTTCTGCACTTTTGGGGGCCATCCAAATCCCTTTTTTTGCTTTTTTGGGGTCCCATCCAATCCCCTTTCTGACTTTCCCAAATCCAATGTTTTTCTCCCACTTTTGCGGCCACCCAAAATCGCCTTTTGCCTTTTTGGGGGCCCATAAAATCCCCTTTTCTGTTTTTTGGGCGGCCATAATCACCTTTCTGCTTTTTGGTGCCATCCAATCCCTTTCTGTTTCGTTGGGGGCATCCAATCACCCTTTTTTTTCTGCACTTTTGGCCCGGCCATAAACCCGGCCTTTCTGCACTTTTGGGGGAAATAAAATTTCCCCTTTCTGCACTTTTTGGCGGCCTTTCCAATTCCCCCTTTTTTGCCTTTTAGGGGGCCACCCAATCACCTTTCTGCCTTTTGGGGGCCCACCCAAATCACCTTTTGCACTTTTGGGGGCCCAACCCAATGCCTTTCTGCACCCTTTGCGGCCACCCAATCACCTTTTTTGAAATTTTGGGGGCCATCCAATCCCCTTTTCTGCACCCCTTTAGGGGCCCCTTCCAAAATCGCTTTTTTGCACTCTTAGCGGCCACCCAATACTTTCTGCACTTTTGGCCCCACCCAAAACCCTTTCTGCATTTTTTGGCCCCTTCCAATTGCCTTTCTGAAATTTTTGGCGGCACCCAATAAACCTTTCTGCACTTTTGGCGCCCCCAATCACCTTTTGCATTTTTGGCGGCCATCCAATTGCCTTTCTGCACTTTTTGCCCCAAACCCCAAAATCCCCCTTTCTGAAAATCTTAGGGGCCCCCCAACTTTTTTTTCCCCACTTTTGGGGGGCCCTCCCGCCCAATTTACCTTTTCTCTTTTTGGGGCTAAACCCAAATTCAATGCAGAGCACAGGGAATTTTAAAAAAACCTTTCATTGCGAGGTGTGGGGTTTCTCTTTGGCCCCTAAAATTACATGCCCCTTTGTTATATTTTATTTCCTTTTATTGCTTTCTGAACCCTTTTTAGCTCCCTTTTGTACTTTTAAAATGTCCCCTGTTTACTTGCTTGCATCCCGGGCCCTTTAAGGGTTTTATCAGCGTTTTTTAGGGGAAAAGTGCCTTCTTGATTAGATTAGTTAGGGCAGTGTGCGGGAAAAAAAAAACCCCCCCTTCGGAATAAGACTTTGTTAGATAGCATTTTCCTTTTTAAATAAAAAAAAAATTTATTTGGGGAGTTTGGTTTTCTGGCTGATCTTTCCCAACCCCCAAAAAGGCTGTTATTTGGAGACTTTGGAAAATTACATCCTCTCATATACTTAAAGGGGGGGAAACATCCCCCCTTGGGGGGGAGCACCATACGGTTTTTGTAGAGTTTTAATTTGCCTTTTTGGGGCCTTACAAAGCATCTGAAATATCCAAGGCATTATGGGAAAGGACCCGGGGGAAGCTAAAACTTTCCTTTCAATTTGGGGTTTGAAAAACAAACCCTAAATTTTGCTTTTTCCCCCACTGAGTTTTGGGAAAGACAAAAGGGATCTTGGCCAAGCCAGTATCACTCATCTGCATACAGTGCTTTTTCATGATTTTTGTCCCTCATCAGTGTAGAGCGATACTAGCTGGCTGGGCGGGAGGCAATGAGTGGCTTAGAAAGGGGAACATCTCTCCTTGGGGAGAGCACCATACGGTGTGTAGAGTTTTGAATTGCCTTTGTGCCCTCTACTAAGCATCTGTATATCACAAGGCATTATGGGAAAAGAGCTGAGAAGCTTAAGCGCCCTCTATTGGATATAACAAATCCTCAAATTGCTTTTGACCCACTGAGCCTGGTTTGCGCTGAGTCTTTTGACCCACTGAGTCTACTCTGCACTTATGAGGGGCAAAACCCCCCAAAACAGTGCTATATGCAGTTGCTAGTGGTTTGGCTAATATCCCTTTTGCTTTCTCAAGACTCAATGGCTCAGAAGCAAATTGAGGATTTGTTACATCCAATAGAGGGCGCTTGAGCTTCTCAGCTCCTTTCCTATAATGCCTTCTCACATACATGGATATATATTATACAGAGGGCTTGGATTTGCTAAATCATACTCAGTGACCAAAAGTATTGGGGGGGGGATCATTTTATAACACACCGTCTCCAATTCTCCTATACAAAGAAATATATTCTAAATAGTGATTGGTGAAAATTATTCTGAGTGGAGAAAAGTTCATTTTTTGGGGGAGATACCTTTCAGATATCCTGTGTGTTACTGTCCTACAGATATATATCCAGGAAATAGTTTTCTCTCTGTCGCTAAATCTTACTCAACGCCAAAAAGTGTAATTTTGCCAGATTTTAAGTCCACATAACACTGACATATACCAGAGCCTTATTGTGAACCATATATATATATATATATATATATATATATATATACACTTCTCACTGACTTGTGAGGCCGCAGCCGCACAGTCAGTCAGCAGCTGCATGCTCCGTGCAGCTGCTTGTACAGGGTGGAGGCAGGAGGGATCGCTCCCTCCTCCCTCCTCCCCCTGTATGTACAGCGCCGGCCGGTGCGCGCTGTAAATACAGATCAGTGTCGCAGGGGGCGTGACGCGCGGCTGCACTCACTCCCCCTGCGACGCTGAGGAGATCGTCGGGAGCTGGACGGGTTGCTGGGAGCCTGGTGAGGTGAGAAGTTTTTATTATTTTTTTTTATTAGCTATTGGGGGCATCTACCTGGCTACAAATTGCAATACCTGGCTACAAAGGGGGCAATACCTGGCTACAAAGGGGGCACTACCTGGCTACAAGGGGCAATACCTGACTACAAAGGGGACACAACCTGGCTACATGGGGCAATACATGGCTAACAAAGGGACACTACCTGGCTTAAAAGGGGACACTACCTGACTACAAGAGGGCACTACTACCTGACTATAGGGGGTACTATCTGGCTACAAGAGGGCACTGTGACGGCTGGGTAGTGGATCCGCCGGACCACCGCAAGCGATTGTATTTAGTTAAGCCACCCAGAGAACGGATTGGAAACTAAGTAGCCCCGGTTTTAACCAGAAGCCCGCCGCAAAGCAGGGAGGGACTTGCATGCGGCGTGAGGCTTCCAGGTCGTCCCCCTGAAGTGGACTTGCTTGCGGTGGCGGCCGAGGTGCAGCGTTGGTGTACAGAATCGTTATCAGTGAAATCGCAGTCCGTGGGCAGGCAGAAGGTCAGCGGCAGGCGGCAATGGTTAAGTGGTCGTGGACAGCGCAGGAAAGGTTCAGTGCAGGCGGGGTGGGGGGGTGGGGGCGGCAAGGGTTCGTGGTCGTGGACACAGGCAGGAAGGTCAGGGCAGGCCGGCAGAGGTTCGGGTCGGGAAAATGTAGCGGAGAGGTCTTGGTACATGGGTAAAGCAGGAATATCACTTTACGGAACGCTTTCTCTAAGGGCTGGGCAACGTAGTTCAGCAGGGAAGTGCGTGGGTTGCATACACTTATATAGGAACAGCGCCGGTAATTACGCCAATTACCGGCGCCACTGTCCCTTTAAATTCAACAAGGCGAGCGCCGCGCGTGCCAGGGGGCGAGAATGCGCATTCACGGCCAGCAGGGGACGAGGAACTGCCGGACGGGTGCGAGGCCAGGTAAGTGGATGGAACGGGTGGCGCACGCGGAGCCGGCCGTGCGGCTCCGCGGCACCCCACCTGTACACGCCCGGGGGACCACGTAATGGGGGGAACGCGCGGTGAGACCCGTTACTAGTATCTCCCCCACCCCCCCCCCCCCCACCCCACACACCCCCCCCCCCTTAGGCCTCCCCACCTTTTTAGGCTGCAGAAATCCTGTGGATGAGGGGGTCCCGGATTCAGGATATTGGATTCTGGCTACCAGGATTTCCTAGGGTCCCGAAGCTCCTCAATCAACGAGGAAGAATCGTCTCCCTCTGACCGTATTTCATATCTAAAATGTCTTTACCTCGAAGGATGTCTGTGGATTAGGCTACTGGGGAAGTGCGTCACAGTATTTACCGAGAGAACCGGTCAGCACCAGAGGCTTAAGCGTGGGTTACATGAAATGCGTTGTGGATCCGGAGAGATGGAGGGCAAACTAAGCTTGTATGTATACGGGTTCAACTGCCGAAGAACACTTGAAGGACGTCCGAGGACAGCGGTCGGGCCCTAATTTAAGACTAGGGACCTTCAGGCGCACATATATTGAGGAAGAGCCAACTTTGTCCTCCAGGGAGAAACGTCGGGGCAGGATCTTCGTCCTTTGTCTGCTGAGACTTATAGGGGCAGATGGGCACGAAGTTAGAGAACGTTGCGTCTCCTGCAAGATGGCCTTATACACTCGACCTGGTTGTTGACTGAGGGCACATCCAATTCAGGATGAGGGGGAGGCGGGGTGGCGGGGGGGCGGCACATAGATACAAAGACGGGGACGGCCACCGGCAGCATCCGAAGTCCCGATGGTTATACAACGCATATTCGGCCCTCGGAGCAGCCTCGGCTCCAGTTCGTCCATGACGCCCTCTCGGACACAAAGTGGCAGCAGGTATTCTCCCAGAAGTCTGGTTCTCTCTCTCCATAACCTGCCCTATTGGACTGAGGGTGATAGGAGGAGAACGATGAAAAAGTCCAACTTGACTTACAGGACGGGGGCACAATGCTGCAAAAACGGGGGAAACAAATGAAACAGCAGTCGGAAGACAATGTGGTGAGCGGTTAGTCCATGAAGCCGGAAGATATGCCGGAGAATAGACTAGGCCAATTGTGGGCAGACGGCAGGCCAGGGAGAGGCACAAAAGTGGGACATCTTTGAGAACCACGTCCGTCACGACCACAGATGACTGAATTCCCAGAGGGCCTGGTAGGTCCGTTGATGATAGTCCATCGCTATGTGTTGTCAAGGGCATTTCACGGCGAAGGCCAGCGGATGCAAGAGACTGTGGCTGTGACGGGTGGGGAAACTTTCCGAGCTACAAGTGACACAGGTGAGGGTGAAGTCCTTGCATTCATGTGCTAGAGTCGGCACCAGTAGCTGGCCTCACGTGAGTCAAAGCATAAGACTCCCGAGTCTCCGGGATGACCAGCCACAATGGAGCTATGCCCCCACTCAGAATCTTCCTCTGAGTGCACGGCTGGCACGTACGTCTGCCTGTAGGAATGTTCTGGAGAAACCTGCGGAGCACACGTGAACCAACCAGTTCGGGGGAAATGATGTGTTGTGACACAGGTTTCTTCCACCGACCACGTTTTCCGAGGCACGGAGAGCGGGCATATCAGGGCCTTTGACGTTTTTCTCAGCAGGTCGGAAATGTATCGGAAATATCAAACCGAGAAAAAAAAAAGAGACCACCGGTGCTTGGCGAGGGTTAAGACGTTGGGCTGTTCTGAAGTACAACTAATTTTTGTGGTCTGTAAAGATGTCGATTGGGTGATGAGCCCTCCTCAAGCAGATGTCGCCACTCCTCTAGGCTAATCTTGATGGCCAAGAGTTCCGGGTCCTCAATGGCATTGTTCCGCTCAGCCGGCGAACAGGTCTTAAGAGAAGGAACCCACATGTTGCGAACTTGCCTTTGGAACTTCTCTGTGTGAGGACCGCCCTGCCCCCCGGATGAAGAATCCACCATCCTCAATGAGAACGGTCTCTCTCCGAATCAGGCCCCGGACCAAGACAGGAGTGTGGAGAAGGCCGTCTTTCGATCCACAAAGCCTATCTCGGCCTCCGGAGGCAGCCTCTCGAGTTCGCACATTCTTCCTAGTAAGCGGCCTCGATAGGAGCACCAAGGTGGACGTAGTGGGGAATAAAAATTGTCGGATAATAATTAGACGAAGCCCAGGAAGCGCATGTATCGCCTGAAGACCGAAGGACGGGGCCCACTGTAGCACCGCAGAGAAGTTTGCCGGGTCCATCTTTAGGCACCTTCAGCCGAGTCTATGTAGCCAGGAATGTAGGCTGGTCCGATGGAATAAACAATTTCTCCTAGCTTGGAATAGCAGTCGGTCTGCTGCGCAGATGTTGCAGAACCTGGGTACTTTGGGGCCCGGTGAGTCCGAAGATCCAGAGGAGAAAATCAGGATGTCATCTCGGTACACTATGACGCAGGTGTATAATGAGATACCGGAAGAAATCATTGGACGAGTTTCTTGGTACACCGCTGGAGCGTTTTACAGAGCCCAAAAGGGCATTACGAGTGATATCAATAATGTCCATCTCGGGTATTGAACGCCGTCTTCCAATCGTCCCCCTCCGAATTCTGATGAAGGTTATACGCTCCACGCAGATCACAACTTGGAGAAACACTTTAGCCCCCTTGAGACGGTCAAACAGCTCCAAGAGATCAGTGGGAGCAGGGTAGCGGTTTTTTACAGGTGATAGTATTTAGACCCCTGTAGTTATACAAGGACGGAGGGAACAATCCTTATTCTGCACGAAGAAAAAACACGGATCCAGCTGGGAGGAGGACTTGTAAAATGAATCCTTTCTGCAGGTTACCTCCGAATGTAGGCTGATAATGGCCTGTGCTATCTGGCACGGACAGACCCAAACGGGTAGACCCTCCCCAGGTTGGACCTGGTTCATGGGAGGGAGGTCAATATAGGGGGTGGACTAGTCGTATGGCCGATTGTCCGCGCGGTGGCAGCGGAATCGGCCTCTTTCTCGGAGAATTAAATCCCCAAAGTCGACTGGTACTCCGGCCGGAAGGCCTGGCAACGGCTTGACATGCGGAGGCGGGAGGAGAAGTGGTAGGCCTCGGGCTGTGGTACACTCCAAGCAATGGTCTCGGCAGATTACGGTCCCAATCGCAGGACTTCGCCTGTTCATTTCCAAATCACGAGCGTAGGGGCCGTGACGTTGCAGCCAGGGACCGCCAAGAGGATCGCCGAGGGAAGCTCGGGGACGCAGTAGTGGAAAAACCCAGATCTTTCTTTATGTAAGCGCCCACAACCAATGGTGTGTCATACTGGCCTGCGGTTACGTACTCGGAGGGTTCACGGAGGAAGCTCCCCAAACTGACCGAAGATATAGCATGGGGATTCTCCAGCGGACCTAAAGGTATGCCGGTATCCGCCGTTACCAATAGTTGGCAAGGATGAAGTTCCCCGGCAGAGCACTGGTGTCACTGGAAAGCTGAACTCCGGAACGTCGGACAGCATCAGTAGTCACCTCACTGGACATCATCAAGACGTGGAGAGGGGGAAACTGCTAACCTAGGACCGCCCTCTCCTTACGGCACCTAGGTGCTGAGCGTTTCCCGGAACGATGGGGACGTAGCGGAACGCTTCTGCGGAAAATGGTCACGGGGGGGCTGAGCGCTAGTAGAGACATAGCTTTCTCGGGTTTCGGCGACGGTTTACAGCTACTGCTCAGATATCTGGGGCCCAGGTCCACTTGCATGGGTTTCCCACCCCTAGTGGCTGTGGGACAGCAATGGAGGATGTTGAAAACCCGGGGGCCAGGTGAAAACCGCCGTAGGGGCGCGTTTGAAGAGTCTCTTTCCTGCACGAAGCTCTTCTGCCAATCATATGCATCCTTATATCAAATCCGAGTTGCTAGCAGGATTAGTTCCACTCAGGCGAGGACGGAGAGGTCTCTTGCTTGCCCAAAGTGTCCTATACACGGTTGGACAGGCCCTTTTTGAAAGTGCTACAGAGGGCGGCATCATTCCACATGAGCACCGAGCCAAAGAGTACGCGACTTTACCGCTATAGTCACCCACCGAAGGCGTCGCCTGACGAGGCTACAAAGAGGGAGGTCTCAGTCAGAGGAAGCACGCGCCGGCTCCTCGAAGATGGTGCGAAATTCCTGGAGGAAGGTCTGTGTGATCCGCAGTACAGGCGTCGGTCCTGTCCCAGAGAGGAGTCGCCCAAGCCAGGGCCTTCAAGATAGATGAGATCACCACGAAGGCCACTTAGACCTCTCCGAGGGGAAACTGATCCGCCATCAGTTCTATGGTGCGTCGGAGCACTGCGTAAATGAAACCCGGCAGAGCTTGGGATCCCCGGCAAAGCTAATGGGTAAGGGGAGCCGAAGTTTGGGTCCCACGGTAGCCAATGGAACAGCTGATGTAGACGGAGCCACGGATGGGGGCGGAGACTGCTGCTGGGATGTAGGAGCTGACGCATCCCTATCGGGAGAGCTGGCTCCAACTGCGACCATTGTTGTGCGATTGTTGCACGATTTGCTGGGCAACTAATCGTCGTAAGATCCGCGCATGCTTGGACAGAGGACACCTTGGCGGGGATCCATGGCTGAGAATCTGAACTGTAAGGCTCGGGTTGTGGTATCCGCCGCGCCACCGCACAGCGCATGGGTAGTTTAAGCCAGCCCAGGGAACGGAATCTAAGTAGCCACCGGTTTTCACCAGAGCCCGCCGCCAAAGCGGGATGGACTTGCTGCGGCTGGCGTGTGGATAACCAGGTCGTCCCCCTGAACGTGATTGCTATGCGGGTGGCGGCGAGGTGCAGCGAAGGTTCCAAAAGCGTAGTCGAGAGTCGTAGTCGTGGGCAGGCAGAGGTCAGGGCAGGCTGCCAATGGTTCGTGTGTAGTGGACAGGCTGGAAAGGTCAGGGCAGGCGGAGAGGTTTCGGAGTCGGGAAACGTAAGCGAGAGGTTTTTTGGTACACGGTTAAAGCAGGATTACACTTTACGGAACGCTTTCACTAAGGCTCGGGGCAACGTAGATCCATCAGGGAATTGACGTGGATGCAACACTTAATCAGGAACAGCGCCCGGGTAACTTACCAAATATTACGGGCACTGTCCCTTTAAATTCCAAGGACGAGCGCACGCGTGCCAGGGCGCCGCATGCGCATTCCGGTCCGGCCAGGGGACAAGGAGCCGGACGGGAGCGAAGGCCAGGTGAAAGTGGATGGACCGCACGGGTGCGCCAGCAGACGGCCGTGGTGGCCCGCGCGCTCCCCGTCCACGCCGGGGACCCGTAATGGCTGGCTACAAGAGGGCACTACCTGGCTACAAAGGGGGCACTACCTGGCTACAAGAGGGAACTCCCTGGCTTAAAAGGGGGCACTCCTGGCTTAAAAGGGGGGCTACCTGCCTACAAGGGGGCACTACCTAGCTGCAAGGGGGCACTACCTGGCTACAAGAGGACACTACCTGGCTACAAGGGGCACTACCTGGCTACAGGAGGCACTACCTGGCTATATGGGCACTACCTGGCTATAGGGGGCTACTACCTGGCTATTAGGAGTCACTGCCTGGCTATTAGGGGTCACTACCTAACTAGTAGGGGTCACTACCTGACGATTAGGGGGAACTACCTGGCTATAATGGGCACTACCGGACTATACGGGGCATCACCTGGCTATAGGGGCATCTACCTGGCTATTAGGAGGCACTACCTGGCTATAAGGGGCTACTACCTGGCTATAGAGGGCATTTACCTGGCTACAAGGGGCTACAACCTGGCTATAAGGGCACTACCTCGCTAGAGGGGCATCTGCCTGGCTATTAGGGGGCACTACCTGGCTATAAGGGGCTACTACCTGGCTATAGGGGGCATTTACCTGGCTACAAGGGGCTATTACCTGGCTATAAGGGCACTACCTGGCTAGAGGGGCATCTGCCTGGCTACAAGGGGGCACTACCTGGCTATAAGGGGCTACTACCCTGCTACAAGGGGCTACTACCTGGCTATACGGGCACTACCTGGCGAGAGAGGGGCATCTACCTGGCTATTAGGGGGCACTACCTGGCTATACGGGGCTACTACCTGGCTATAAGGGCACTACCTGGCTAGGGGGGCATCTACCTGGCTTTCTTCCAGAGCTGTTATGCATTTAAGTGGAGTGGGTGTGGCTTTTTCTAAGGGGCGTGGCGCACCAACAAGATGGGCGTGGTCATGCTACGCGTGCCGCTCCTTAAAATCTTCCACTTTTCCGCTTTCAAAAGTTGGCAAGTATGAGATAGAGGTACGAGGTAAGGCGCTCCTTCCAGTGCTCCGGACAACACAGTCCTGCCTGTACTGCCCTATCGGCCCTCCTGCCAGTTACCATGTGCCATTTCCAATACCGGTGTCTTCTTATGTGTCAAAGAGGCTTTTGGGCCCCCTCGGGATGCAGGGCCCCATAGCAGCTGCTACCGCTGCACCTCCTATAGCTACACCCCTGCTTGCAAGCTGTCCTCATCTTTCCAGTTAGCCATTGAAAGGAATTTCAATATTTTAGCCTCTCAGTTTTTTACTCTCACTCTTAGAGCCAAATTGTCTTCACTAAGTTGCTCCACGTCTCCAGGTTACTGTTATGGATGGATGTTACTGTTATGGATGGATGTTACTGTTATGGATGGATGTTACTGTTATAGATGGATGTTACTGTTATAGATAGATGTTACTGTTATGGATGGATGTTACTGTTATAGATGGATGTTACTGTTCTTGGTGGATGTTACTGTTATGGATGGGTGTTACTGTTTTAGATGGATGTTACTGTTTTGTGGATGTTACTGTTATAGATGGAGTTACTGTTAGGATGGATGTTACTGTTATAGATGGATGTTACTGTTATGGATGGATGTTACTGTTATAGATGGATGTTACTGTTATGGATGGATGTTACTGTTATAGATGGATGTTACTGTTATGGATGGATGTTACTGTTATGGATGGATGTTACTGTTATGGATGGATGTTAGTGTTATAGCTGGATGTTAATGTTATGGATGGATGTTTTCTGTTATGGATGGATGTTACTGTTATGGATGGATGTTACTGTTATGGATGGATGTTACTGTTATGGATGGATGTTACTGTTATGGATGGATGTTACTGTTATGGATGGATGTTACTGTTATAGATGGATGTTACTGTTATGGATGGATGTTACTGTTATGGATGGATGTTACTGTTATAGATGGATGTTACTGTTATGGATGGATGTTACTGTTATGGATGGATGTTACTGTTATGGATGGATGTTACTGTTATAGATGGATGTTACTGTTATGGATGGATGTTACTGTTATGGATGGATGTTACTGTTATAGATGGATGTTACTGTTTTGGATGGATGTTACTGTTATAGATGGATGTTACTGTTATGGATGGATGTTACTGTTTTGGACGGTGACTACAGCTTCTCCTCACCTGTATAGGGATAAAAACCAGAACATCTTCTCTCATAGACTCTAATGGGGTTCGAATTTTACTGTTCGCTCATCTCTAGAATGGAGGAGGTAAGTAGCGGGTGTAATGATAGAACGGGATCTTCTCTGAAGGGGTGGGATATTATGATGGGATCTCCTGAGGGGGAATCACCTGAGCGGGAGTGTAATAAACAGAGGCGACTGAAATAGCCCCCCCCCCAGGTACCTTGTGTACTTATAATACCGGTGTCTTCTTATGTGACTTTTGGGCCTCCTCAGACACTTCTGGGCCCATCAGCGGCTGCTACCTCTGCCCCCCACTATAGCTGCGCCCCTGGTAATAATATAACAGGATCTTCTCAGGGGGTAATGATATAACGGGATCTCCTAAATGGGGATGTTATGATAGAATGGGATCCCCTAAGTGGGGGGTGTCATGATATAACAGGATTTTTTAGTCTGTATGAGGAGTGGCTGCCTCTTTGGCTTTTTGCACTCTCCGCCCATGTCCATAGGTTTTAAATCAGCGCAGGATATTCAGTAGCTAGTCCTTTTCACTCCCTGAGGTGCTGTAGTCTGAATAGGCTTCAAGAGAGGTAACGTTTTAGTGTTAGGACTCACCTGTGCTGGGGTCCCCTTGACGCAATTGGGAGGTGAGCTTAAACACTTTTGATCAAAATTGTGAACTAAGAACCCCAAGTTTTCATATGTCCTTAGCAGTAATGCATTTTTCAAAAATTCCCATATGCCTTTGATGTTAATAGTGTGCTGCTGACATTTGTGTAATTGTATGATGGGATCTACTAAGTATTATGATTTAACAGGATCTCCGTAGCGGGGGTCAGGGCCGGACTGGGAATAAAAATCAGCCCTGGCACTAAGCCCCCAGCAGCCCACATACAATATCCGCTTACAAAATTCCCCTTGTTCTCGCACCTAGCCACTGTCTAAAATAAAACTACACTATTAAAGCTGCTTTCACCACGGGCTAATTTTGATGTGTTTTCGTGCGGTTTTTTGTGCAGAAAAAGGCAGAGCAGTTATGCTGTACATTTCTGCACAAAAACCATAAAAAAATGCTCCAAAACGCTCGTTGTGAGAGCTCCTACATACAAGCAAGAAAGAAAACAGTGGTGCAGAAAACCACCTCCGTCAAGAGTCAGGGGTGCACTTGCTTTACAATCCAGGGACAAGCCCACACTGACACTACATAAGGCACCAACGATAACCTACAACCCCCCAATCACACCCCCAGTGTAGTGTCACCCATCCACTGAATACAGCACTGACTCAACAGAAGTAACATGACCTGACAGCAGGACTCACAGGAGACATCATCATCTGATGGGAGTTGTTCTCTTCTCCTTTTCTTCTCCTTCTGGCCCAAACCTCCATGATGTCTTCCCTGATGATTCGTTCTCTTCTCCGAGTCATTCTCTTCTCTTTCTTTCTCTGTCCGGTACAGCATGCAATGTCTTCTTCCAGGGGTCACTACTCGCCCCTGTAGAAATTTACCGACAAATAAATTTAGACTTCCTCTCTCTTCCTGCACTTTTTCCTATCAATTCCCCAAACAGCCGTATGTTAGACCCTAAAAATTAGAAATAAAAAAAAGTCAATATAAATGGCATGTAAATAGGTAGACCCAGTTAGGTAGGTATTCAAAGCCCCCACTATTTGGCAGGCTAAGTATATTGACCTCCTAAGCAGGTAGCTGGGGCTGTCCCAGATAATTACCCAGCAGGCCTGTAAACTAGGAAGGCAGGACCAGTAACTAGGCAGGCAGGGTAGTTCTCAGGCAGGCAGAGGGTAGTTCTCAGACAGGCAGGGCTAGTTCTTAGCAGGCCGGGACTAGTTCTGAGGCACGCAGGGCTAGTTCTCAGACAGCAGGGGCTAGTTTCTCAGACAGGAGGGTAGTTCTGTGGCGAGGTAGGGCAGTAATTAGGCAGGCAGGGCCTAGTTCTCAGACAGGCAGGCTAGTTCTTAGGCAGGCAGGGCTAGTCGAGGCACGCAGGCTAGTTCTCAGACAGGCAGGGATAGTTTTCTAAGACAGGCGGGCTAGTTTCTTGAGGCAGGTAGGTCCGTTAATTAGGACAAAGGCTATTCTCGACAGGCAGGGCTAGTTCTGAGGCAGGCAGGGCTAGTTCTTAGGCAGGCAGGCTAGTATTCTAGACAGGCCTGGGCTAGTCTGAGGCAGGCAGGGTAGTTCCTCAGACAGGCAGGGCTAGTTCTTAGGCAGGCAGGGCTAGTTCTGAGGCACGCAGGGCTAGTTCTCAGACAGGCAGGGCTAGTTCTCAGACAGGCAGGGCTAGTTCTGAGGCACGCAGGGCTAGTTCTCAGACAGGCAGGGCTAGTTCTCAGGCAGGCAGGGCCAGTTCTGAGGCAGGCAGGGCCAGTAATTAGGCAGGCAGGGCTAGTTCTCAGACAGGCAGGGCTAGTTCTCAGACAGGCAGGGCTAGTTCTGAGGCACGCAGGGCTAGTTCTCGATCAGGCTGGGCTAGTTTTATCAGGCAGGCAGGGCCAGTTCAGAGGCTGGCAGGGCAAAGTAATTAGGCAGGCCGGCTAGTTCTCAGAAGGCAGGGCTAGTTCTCAGACAGAAATGGCTAGTTCTGAGGCACGCAGGGCTAGTTCGTAGGCAGGCAGGGCTAGTTCTCAGACAGGCAGGGCTAGTTCTTAGGCAGGCAGGGCCAGTAATTAGGCAGGCAGGGAAAGTTCTGAGGCAGGCAGGGCCAGTAATTAGGCAGGCAGGGCTAGTTCTGAGGCAGGCAGGGCAAGTTCTTAGGCAGGCAGGCCAGTAATTGGCAGGGCAGGGCTAGTTTTTGGCAGGCAGGGGTAGTTCTAGGCAGGCAGGGCCAGTTTTGGCAGGCAGTGCCAGTTCTTAGGCCAGGCAGGCGAGTAATTAGGGCAGGTTAGCGCTAGTTCTGTTTTTTTTTTAATTATGGTCATGGCAGGCAGGGTAGTTCTCAGACAGGCAGGGCTAGTTCTTAGGCGCGCAGGGCTCAGTTCTCATGACAGGCTGGGATAGTTCTTAGCGACAGGCAGGGCTAGTTCTCAGTCAGGCAGGGCTAGTTGCTGAGGCAAGCAGGGCTGTTCTTAGCAGGCAGGGCTAGTTCTGAGGCAGGGAGGGCTAGTTTTTAGGCTAGCAGGGCTTGTTCCCAGTCAGGCAGGGATAGTTCTCAGTCAGGCAGTGCGTGTTATTAGGCAGGCAGGGCTAGTTCTTAGGCAGACAGGGCTAGTTCTAAGGCAGACAGTGCTAGTTCTGAGGCAGGCGAGGGCAGTAATTAGTCAGGCAGAGTAGTTCTCAGACAGCAGGCTATTTCCAGACAGGCAGGGATAGTTCTTAGGCAGGCAGGGCCAGTTTCTGGGGCAGGCCAGGGCAGTAATTAGGCAGGCTCGGGATAGTTCTGTGCAGGCAGGGCTAGTTTTAGGCACGACAGGGCTAGTTCTCAGGCAGCAAGACCAGTCTCTGAGGCAGGGCGTGGGCCAGTAATTAGGCAGGCAGGGCTAGTTCTGAGGCAGGCAGGGCTTAGTTCTTAGGCTGGCAGGGACAGTAATTAGCAGGCAGGGCCAGTTTGGAGGCAAGGACAGGGGCCAGTTCTTAGCAGGCAGGGCATAATTAGGCAAGGGGGCCAGGGCTTGTTCTTAGGCAGGCAGGGCTAGTTGAGGCAGGCCAGGCCAGATCTTTGGCCAGGAAGGGCTAGTTCTTAGGCAGGCAAGGGCTAGTAATTAGGCATGTAGGGGCTAGTTCTCAGACAGGCAGGGCTAGGTTCTTAGGACGCAGGGCTATGTATCTCAGAACAGGCATGGCTTAGTTCTTAGGCACGCAGGGCTAGTTCTCAGACAGGCAGGGCTAGTTCTGAGGCAAGCAGGGCTAGTTCTTAGGCAGGCAGGGATAGTTTCTCAGGGCAGGCAGGGCTAGTTCTAAGGAAGGCGCAGGGCTATTTCTCAGAAAGGCTGGGCTAGTTCTTAGGCAGGGGCAAGGGACTAGTTCTGAGGCAAGCAGGGTTGTTCTTAGGTAGGCAGGGTAGTTCAGAGGCAGGGAGGGCTAGTTCTTAGGCAGGGCAGGGCTAGGTTCTGAGGCAGGCAGGGACAGATCTTAGGCAGGCAGGGCAGTTTTAGGCAGGCTGGGCCAGTAATTAGCAGGGCAGGGCTAGTTCTCAGACAGGTTGGGATAGTCTTAGGCAGGTGGGCTTCTTAGGCAGGCAGGGCTAGTTCATAGTCAGGCGGGCTAGTTCTTAGCAGGCAGGCTAGTCTCAGACAGGCAGGTATAGTTCTCAGACAGCAGGGATTGTATCTTAGGCAGGCATGCTAGTTCTTAGGCAGGCAGGGCTAGTTCTAAGACAGGCAGGGCTAGTTCTCAGACAGGCAGGGCCAGTAAATAGGCAGGCAGGGCTAGTTCTTAGACAGGCAGGGCTAGTTCTCAGGCAGGGAGGGCTAGTTCTTAGGCAGGAAGGGCCAGTTCTTAGGCAGGCAGGGCTAGTTCTCAGACAGGCAGGGATAGTTCTCAGGCAGGCAGGGCTAGTTCTTAGGCAGGCAGGGCTAGTTCTCAGGCAGGCAGGGCTAGTTTCATAGGCAGGCAGGGTAGTTTCTCAGGCAGGCGGGCTAGTTCTTAGGCCAGGGAAGGGCTAGTTCTCAGGAAGGCAGGGCTAGTTCTCAGGCAGGCAGGGCTAGTTCTCAGGCAGGCAGGCTAGTTCTCAGGCACGGCAGGGCTAGTTCTTTAGGCAGGCAGGGCTAGTCTTAGGCAGGCATGGATAGTTCTCAGGAGGCATGGGCTTAGTTTCTCAGGCAGTTAGGGCTAGTTCTTAGGCATGCAGGGCTAGTTCTTAGGCTGGCAGGGCTAGTTTCAGGCCAGGCAGGGCTAGTTCTTAGGCAGGCTGGGATAGTTTCAGTGCAGCAGGCTAGTTCTCTGAGGCAGGGCTAGTTCTTAGGCAGGCAGGGCTAGTTCTCAGACAGGCAGGGCTAGTTCTCAGACAGGCAGGGCTAGTTTGAGGCAAGCAGGGTGTTCTTAGCGCAGGCAGGGCTAGTTCTTAGGGACGGCAGGGCTAGTTCTTCAGGCTGGCAGGGGCTAGTTATCAGGCAGGCAGGGCTTGTTCTTAGGCAGGCAGGGCTAGTGCTCAGGTTAGGCAGGGCTGTTCTTAGGCGGCAGGGCTTGTTCTGAGCAGGCAGGGCTAGTTCTGAGGCAGAAGGGCAGTAATAGGCAGGGAGGGCTAAGTTCTTAGGCGGAGGGCTGTTCATTCAGAAGGCAGGGCTAGTTCTGAGGGCAGGTAGGGCCAGTAATTAGGCAGGCAGCTAGTTCTCAGGCAGCAGGCTTGTTCTCAGGCAGTAGGGCTAGTTCTTAGGCACGGGCTAGTTCCTTAGGCAGGCAGGGTAGTTTTAGAGGCAGGGCTAGTAATTAGTTTTAAAAAAAATAATAATACTCACCTGGTTTCCCTCCTCGTCTCCTGCTCCGGAGCGGCCGCTCTCACCCGAGTGCGGGTAGCGGAGCAGACGTGCGATGACGTCCATACATGCGCCTGCCCGCGGTCCTCTGGGAGCCGATCGCCGGGATAGAAGATCCCAAGCTGTTCTACCTCGGCCGCTGGCTTGCAGCGCGGTGCAGGCGGTGCGTTGAAAGCCGTGTTTTTTGGCGATAGGGGGCTGTCGGTCCACTGCCACAGGGGTCCGGTCGCATAAGCGACCATTGCGTCCCCTGTACGTGCGCCATGTGCTGCCCTATGGGCAGTCCGCACCTGGCGGGGGTGTAATATTGTAATGGTATCTCCTGAGCGGGGGTGTAATAATATAATGGTATCTCATTAGTGGGGATGTAATATTATGATGGGATCTCCTGAGCAGGGGGGTAATATTATGATATAACAGGATCTCATTAGGCCATGATAACATATGATTGATGACTTCAGCTGAACGGGTTAATGTCTGTACAGAGCAGAGGAGGACTCCGCTCCAGACACCCGGCTTCCCGCTCCTGTCCCGGGGGACTCGGGGTCACTCCAGAGCTGAGGGGTGTCTGACCCTGCCAGGTTCAGGTTTCATAGACAAGTCAGAAGGTCAATTCCCACCATGTGCGGGTAGAAGAGAAATCCAGGAGCTACAGACAACTACTACCCCATACTCACCTCATATCTATCTCATATCTATCTATCTATCTTATTATCTCATATCTATTATCTATTCTATCTATTCTCATATCTATTATCTCATATATATTATCTATCTCATATCTATCTATCTATATCATATCTATCTAATTCATATCTATCCTATCTATCTATTCATATCTATCTATCTATCTATCATATCTATCTCATTATCTATCTATCTCATTATTATCTATCTCATATTATCTATCTATCTATCTATATCTTTATCTATCTCATATCTATCTATCTATCTATCTATCTATCTATTCCATATCTATCTATCTATATCATATCTATCTATATATATATCTATATCATATATATCTATCCATATCATCTATCTATCTATCTATCTATTATCTATTATCTTCTATCTATCTGTCTCTATCTATCTATCTATCTATCTATCTCATATCTATCTATCTATCTCATATCTATCTATCTATCTATCTATCTCATATCTATCTCATATCTATCTATCTATCTATCTATCTCATATCTATCTATCTATCTATCTATCTATCTATCTATCTATCTATCTATCTATCTATCTATCTATCTACCCCCATATCATCTATCTCCTATCTATCTATCTATCTATCTATCTATCTCATATCTATCTATCTCAAATCTATATCTATCTATCTATCTCATATTCTATCTATCTATCTATCTACTATCTATCTATATATCTATCTATTCTATCCCATATTATCTATTTATCTCATTCAATCTATTCTATCTCATATCTATCTATTCTATCTATCTATTATATATCTATCTCATATCTATCTATTCACATATCTATCTATCTATCTATCTGTCTCTATCTATCTATCTATCTATCTATCTATCCATCTATCTATCTATCTGTCTCTATCTATCTGTCTCATATCTATCTATCTATCTATCTATCTATCTCATATCTATCTATCTAATCTATCTATTATCTATCTAATATCTATCTTATATCTATCTATGCTATCTATCTCTCTATCTACTATCTATCTACCCCATATTATCTATCTATCTATCTATCTATCTATCTATCTCATATCTAATCGTATCTATCTATCTATCTATCTACCCCTAATCTATCTATCTACTATCTATTATCTATCTATCTATCTATCTATCTATCTATCTATCCCATATCTATCTATTCATATCATATCTATCGATCTTATCTATCTATCTCATATCTATCTATCTCTTTCTTATTATTCGATCTATATCATATCTATCTCATATTATCTATCTATTCTCATCTATCTATTATCTATCTCATTATCTATAAATCTATCTATTATTATCTATTAACATCTTATTCTTTTATCAATTATCTACCCATATCTATCTATTATCTATCTATCTATCTATCTATTACCCATATCTATCCTAATCTCTATTATATCTATCTATCCCATATCTATCTATTCATATCTATCTATCTCATATCTATCTCATATATTTATAATCTATCTATTATATCTATTATTATCTATCTATCTATCCCATATCTTCTATTTTTTTTCTCCATATCTATCTATCCTCATATCTATATCAATCTCATCAGTATCAATCTAATTATTATATCTATCTATCTATATCTATAATAACATATCTATCTATCTATCGATCCCTATATCTATCTATCTATCTCATATCTATCTATCTATCTCTCTATCTATCTCATAGCTATCTATCTATCTATTTATATCTATCTATCCCATTGATATCTATCTATCTCATATCTATCTATCTATCACTATATCTATCTATCCCTATATCTATCTATCTATCTATTCAATATCTATCTGTCTCATATCTATCTATCTTTCTATCTATCTCATATCTATCCATCTATCCATCTATCTATCTATTCTATCTATATATCTATCTATCTTTCTCATATCTATCATATCTATCTATCTCCATATCTATTCTATCTCTCTATCTATCTATCTATCTACATCTCTATTATTATCTATCTATCTTATCTGATTCGATATCTATCTTACTATTATTAAAAATTATCTATATATCTCATATCTTATCTGTCACATATGTTCTATCTAAACTATAAACTTTCTATTCATATCTATTATCTATCTATCTCATCTATCTATTATCTCATATCTATATATCTATCTAATCTATCTATCTATCTCCTATCTATCTATCTATTATCTATCTATCTATCCCATATTTATCTATCTCATATCTATCTATCGATCTATCTATTAATATCTATCTATCTATCTATCTATATCATATATATCTATCTATATCATTTCTATCTATATCATATCTATTCATATCATATCAATCTATCTCATATCTATCTATCTATCTATCTCATACAGTCTAAATAGAAAACTCGGGGGCAGTAGCGCTCAGAGTATAATGAGTCTGCATATTGGGCTGGAATCGTGTTAGGTTAATTTATTTTTAAAATTAATAAAATACACATACAAAAAATATAAAATCTATAACCCTACGCGTTTCGTAGCAGTACACCGCGGGCTTCATCAGATTGCCCCTGATCCAGCCAATAGTGAATGACTCACTATACCTCAGAGCGCTGCTGCCGGAGTTTTTCCGTTAGACTGTATCTATTCACCACAAGGCTTTTCCTCAAACGTGGGAGTGGGATTGCGTGAGCTGCCAGAGGTAAGAGCTCAGACCTGAGCATTGATGCTGATATGAGAGTTGCGCCTCTGGTTTTAACGCACAACATGAGGAGGTGAGCAAAATTGCTATTTTTTTTTTTTTTTTTTATAAATGTGTTTATTTAAAATTTTAAATATAAAATTAAATAAATTTATGGCATTTTAACAATAGAAGAGTACCACAAGACAATGGCTAGTCATCTGTACTATAAGAAGTGGAAATGGTTGAACATGACCTGGTTGTATGGCTAGTGCCCGATCAAGTATAAGGTATGAGGTGTCGTTAGGAGGTCGAGGAAAAACGGCTTTCCATCCATACCTTACAGTGGAGCATCTTCTCTTTGACCAAGTCTCACAATCACAAAACAAGTTATGGCGCACTAAAACATAATGCTGTAAAAAAAAAAAAAAGAGAAAAACGAAGAAATAGAATCAAATAACAAAACAGTACCACCACATCGAGAGATATATAAAGTATCCCAACCGGGGAAGTAAGTCGACGATCAGTCTCGATCCACGCGGGTCAAGCGCGGATCCCACCTAAGGTTGATGGTCAAAAAAGGCCTATAAGAGTATGTCAACCGCTTAATCTAAGCTTTCCCAGTGTTCCAGTTAGTTCGCCTTCTAGATACCATTTGGTGTGTTGAAAGGGGGTGACTAGATGTTTGATCTCATCTGCATTTAGGAAGTTTACTATAAAGGGGGACCAGCGGTTAAAGAATCTTTCAGTTTGGGACTCTTTGGGATTCCCATTTTTTGTTTTTGTAGGTAATTTTCCCCGTCCCCAAACCTCCCCTTTTCTCTGGTATTTTTTCCTTGAAAATGGTTAAGGAGGCAGTTTTGCGAAGGTATATGCAGGTTTAGAAATCCACCCTTTTCAGTGAAATCGTGGAAAAAGGAACATTTTGGGTAAGGATGGAAAAGGCCCCTTTTTTGCTCAGGATGCAAGCAGTTTGCAGACGTTGGGTGTGGGGGGCAGCCCCCCAAAAACCTTTCACAAGGGCTGTTTGGGTAGTTTTATTTAGGGAGCAACTTTCCGGTGTGGACGCTTGGGGGGGAGGGGAAAATTAAAACCCTAGATGGGATGAGGATAAATTGAAATGAGTCCCTTTCCCTTTTTTATTGATGACGCTTTGGCAGCTGTTCCCCCCTCCCAGGAAGTTTGGAAATCTAGTCCTGGGAATTCTTTGCCCCCTCAAGAAATGGGCCGACCCCTCCAATTTGGAAATTGGGGTTCCCAAGTTTCCATATGTATGGATGGCCGTGCCCGCAGAAGAGGGGGGCCAATAAGCTCACAAAGGAATTTGTGGGAAAAACCCCTTTTTAAGGTGTTTGGGCTTTGATTTCAAAAAACCAGACCTGTCCAAAATGAGAAGTGTGTCTGTGGGACTTGGTGTAAAACTCCGGAATCTCCCAGAGATAGGTTTTGGTTGGCTGTCGGGTCAAACGGGACCCACAGTGGTAATTCCCAATGATTCCATTTTGTAAGATGTCGCATTTAGACCTTGGGGAAAACCCGGGATTTTCCCCAAGGGCATATATTTGCTGAGATTGCTGGAATTTTTAAATATTTTGCGACAATTTTCAAGTCGCATCGACCCGGTTTGGGTACTGATTTAATTCGGGAGGTTATGGTGAACGGGTGTGTAGAGAGCCGAAAAAAACTCCACGGGGCACCTCAGGACTCCAATAGTGTTCGAAATGAAGTATGTTTGACCCATCATACAATGTCTGAGGGCATCCCAGATTATATTTAGGGATGTGGGGATTTTCATGCCCAAAAAAATTTTTGGGGAAAGTGGAGCTTGTGATTGAGATTGGGGGTCGTTTGGGGGCCCAAAGGAATTAATAAAATTGTTGAAGAATTTTGATAACATTTGTGTTCAGAAAATAGGGAAGGGTTTTGGGTGGGTATAGTAATTTTGGGAAAGCTCGATGGGGATGGGGTGTCCTGGGGAAAAATGAGGAGGCAACTAACCTTTGTCCGTTTCTAATTTTTTTAAAATATTAGGGGGGGGGTAGAAAAGTTAAAATTTGAGGCAGGGGATTTTCCTATATAAAACCCCAATATTTAATGGATTAGGGGAAAATTTGTAGTTTGAATATCTGTGTGATGGGAGAGAGGGTGGCAGTAGAGAGATTTTTAAAATTTCAGTTTTAGTTTCGTTTATTCTGAAGCCGCCATCTGGGGAAAGATACGTAGCTGTGGACAGTTTGGGAGGTCCTTTTCAGGATTTTTTACAAAAAAAATTTATGTCTCGGCGACAATCATTTGATCGGGTTTTCATGTATCCCCTAAAAGGGTTTTCAGATGCCATTGGGAAACCTGGAAAGGGGGCTCGATTGTAATTAAAAAAATATGGTGAGAGTGGCATCCCTTTTCCGCCCCGCGTTCTAAGGGAAGGGCTTGGAAATGAAAACCTGGCACACAAACCCGGCTTGGGGGGTTTTTATGGGGTTTTTAAAGGGAAGACTGGAATGGGCATGGGGGCTTTTTGTCTGGCGTTCCAGCCACCCCCGTGACCTGTCAAAGGTTCTCTGTGTCCATAACAGTGCCGAGAGGGGGGTGGTGGGGGGAAAAAGTTTGGGGGTCCCTGGCAAAGCCACCTGATGGGTCCATAAGTTTTGGGGGTGAATGGGGCCAGCCCTCTGCCTTTTCTTTGATAAATTTAGGCCCGTTGACAGGGAGATAGGGCGGGAGGTGATGCTAAATGGGGATCTTTCCCGCCCTTTGGGAGTATTTAATGTAGGGTGGTTCATGTCGGGTGGGATCGTATTTCCGGGTTTGAATTGAACTGTTAAAAATTTTGGGGGAAATTTGAGTTTTTAAAGCTTTGAAAAATTCGCCCTGTACCCCTCCGGGGGGGGCCTTTTTATTTTTAAATTTGGGGTCAGTTTCAATTTCAAGGGGAGTTAAGGGGGTCCAGGGTTTCTACTTGTCTTTAGGAGGCCTGGGAGTTTGAAAATTGTTAACCATCCTTGGAGAAATGGCGGTCAGCTTTATTTATAGAGCTGTTTATAAAAAGTTTTGGGGGATTCCAAACACTTTTTCTCCCTTTCTTGGGAAATTTCCCTCTCGGTCTTTCAGGATTGGGATGGGGTTGGGGGGTGTGGACCCTGGCAAATTTTGCCCGAAGCCTCCCGCTTTGTTCCCCCCTGAAAAAGCGTTGGCCCCTTTTTGGTTAGCCTCTGAAGTTTTTGCTTCTGTAGCCAAGATTCTAAGGCTTTTAGCCCCGACATTTGGATTATTTTTTTCCAGAGGGTTGGAAATAAAGGTGTATGCAAGCGGAATCATTGCTTAATGACTTATCTTTTCCCTAATAATTTTTTAAAACGGGAATGTGTCCTTTAATTTCCCCTTCCGGACTCCCTTTTGCGGTGTCCCATTACGCTGTGGGGGGGGCAGAGTGGGCTTCGTTAAATTTTTAATTCCTCCCCACCCCCTTAAAAGGTGTGAAAATTCTTCGTTTTTGGGTTTAGGTAAGATGGAAACCCCCAAATGTAACTGATCCCTCGGGATTCATCTTTTGGGTAGCTGAGAGGGGGAATGGTCAAGAAATTCTCTCGTCAATGTCTCTTCCACTCGGGGCCCCCTTTTTGCGACATTAAATGTAAAAATCTGGCCCATGTGTTTAGGGTGGAAAAAATGTGTATTCTTGCCCTCGGGTTAAGAACCCCCAAAGGATCGCAAATTTTAGGGTATAGAAAACTCAGCAAAGGGGAATTGGCTGTCATGGGGTATGGTTGGGGTGCCCCTCTACTCCGTCCTCTAAGTTTGAGCACAGAATAATTTCCCCGTGAATTTTAAATTCGCTATCTTTTTTTTTGAATGGGGGTCAATTTTTAAAAAACCCCCTATCCCCTTTCGGCCCAAACAATAAAGAGAGAACAGTTTTCAGAAATTTTTTAATTTTAAACCCCCATCCCCCTTGCGCATGTTCGGGGTAAAACGTTTTGGCCCCGTTAAATTTTTTTCTGACAAAGTGGGAACGGGCTTGGGGCCCTACTGTGGGACAATACCTTTCCCCCCCCCACTTTCCCTTGCATCCTAACAAAATCAGGTTTCAGGTGAGTTTCTTGCGAAAGGTATATATTTTAAAGTCCTTTTATGCCCTTTGGCTTATTGGGGGAGCGAGACCCTTTCATTCCGTAACGATTTCATCAAAGGCCTAAGCCAGCAATTAACTTTATGGTGGTGGAAACTAAAAACTAAAATGAACCAAACCATAGTACTTGGACCATAAACATGGAAAGGGAGGGCTATAACGCCGTCTCTCCGATAATGTAAAAATTAAAATTTCATTTTTTTTCCTTATGGAGGAGTTTAAATTTTTACTGAAAACGTAGTCAAATATTGGAGTTTTCCCGAAATGACGGGGCGTTCTAATAACTGCAGTAGATTGGTGCGTCTCGGAGCTGTGCTAATTGCCCTAGACAGCGGTAAGGTGGCTGGGAACAAAGAGCTAAAGGGGAAATTATGTCCGTGCAGGTTGCTGTGTATTCGAGTGTTGACCAATCAGACCCCCCCACCCGCCAAATGTATGACGGCGGGGTGACCCAAGGGGGGAACCCCCCCCGAAAAGAAAGCAAACAAAAGTTCTTGTAAAGAAAGGAGACCGCGGAAGATTCAAATCAATCGCCAGTAACGTCCCAGAGTATGGAGGATATTGTCCGTTGGCAGCAGAAGGAAGAGTAGGGTTCCCCAGCTCATGGGATTCCTTGCCGTGGAGGGGGAAGTGGTGTAAGGAACCATCGAGAGGTTGCCTTTCTTCCTGATCCTTGGACTTGTGGATTTAGAGGGGTGGGCCGGACGAACCTTGTCTTCCCCTTTCTTGTAGTCCTTGAGGGTGGAGCAAATCTGGGGGGGTAGGGGGGCGATTGAATTGAAGGTGAGGGGGGCTTGGGGTTTTCATGGACGATCGTCCAATATTCCCAGTTTCTAGGGGAATGAAAAATCAGTGTTTCCATTTTAGGAATATTTTAGGGGTGCAGGATCAAAGGGCAAAATTTTTTTCTTTTTTCAAAAAAAAGTATGGAACAGGTGGAAAAAAGGCCCTCCTTTCTTTACGACCTCCCCGAAAAATCTTCGAATATGAGGATTTTCTCCCCTTTAAAAAGAGGTCAGATTTTAATCTCTTGAAAGCTCTTAAAATCTCGCTTTTGTCTGTGAAGCAAGGTATTTTCAATAAATTTTTCGAGGGCATTGTAGAGCAGGGGGGGAAATTTCCCTTTACTTGGGTGCCCCGGGCCCTCCTGAGTCGGACCCAGTCGGGGGGCTCGTTCCACCTTTTCACAATTGGGAGACCCAAGGTTTTGGAAGTTCTCTCTCGCCAGCATAGTTAGGTGCTTAGGGGGGATCGACCAGATATGCCCAGGTTTTTTAGGGTTATTTCGCCTATCGTTTCCAATCTTTAGCTTTATTTAGCGTTTGTTTTCTTGAGCACATCAGGAGTTGTGATCGGGTCTTATCCATCTCTTCTTGGGCTCCCCGGATTTAAAGTCGTGGTCATCCCGCTCCGTCTGGCTTTTACTCCATTTTAACTTGCGAACAATTTGCCACAGCGCCCTTACGATGTTTGTAGGTCAGTTGAGTTTGTTTGGCGACTTTAGCTAGATAGCTTTAAAATTAGGATTTTTAGGGGGCACTTTGAACTTGGGCGGCATTTGACTTCTTGAGCATTGGGGGAGGTGAGTGGGAGGGTGCGACCGTGGGTGGGTCACAGGACGCTCCAATTGTGGTATCCAGGGAAAAGGATATTGCGGTGGCTGGCGTCACTTGATTTTCGGTTCAGGGTGATGGTACCTGTTGTTTATTGTTTTTAGGAGGTTGTCTGTTACTTTTCGAGCGGCCCATCTTACTGATGTACTTTTCCATGTACCAGACTAATTCATGCATGGTGCTGGGGGCTTTGGGCTAAAAGAGATGTCTGTCGTATGCGCAGCAGATTGGGAGGGATTTTGGTGTATGAGTTGATGGTGGGGACTGCCCCTTTCAGGGGCCTGAGGGTGATTTAGTCCTACGCTTTTGCCTTTTCTGGGGGTTTTGGCCCTTTTTTTTGGTCTGTAAAATTAAAACCCCCCTTTTAAAATGAGGTTTTTGGATGGCAGGTTTAAAGGGGGGGGTTTTAAATTTTCTTTTGGGGTTTTTTATAAATCTGTCCTTTTTAAACGGGGGTTCGCGCGGCCAAATGGCTGCCGCGTATAGGGTTTTTAAGCAAGAGCATTTAGAGGAAAAAAAACCCCTGGTAAAGGTCCCCGTTAACCCCTGCCTCCGGTTTTGTTTAGTTCCTTTTTGCGCCCTTGTCTGTGCCCCCCCCCCGTCCGTGGTTTCCCGTGAGGGGTTTTTAAATCCCCAGACGCCTCAGTTTTGGGGCCCAAAGCCGGGAAAGGGGTGCTGGGATCGGGGTTTAAAGTTCCCCCCCACTATTTTCTGGGGGTCCCCGGGTTTTGGAGGCAGGCGGCCCCCGCAAGGGAAATTTGGCGCCGGGAACACCCGGTGCCCTTTCCCTCCTGGGGGTTTGGGCTGCGTTTGGGGACCGCTTTCTGTGCCCGGGCCTTCTTTGCGGGCCCCCTTTCAGAGTTTCGGGGTTCCCAAGGTAAGCCCGCTGAATTTCGCCCCCAAAGCCCCCACAAGGTGGGGCAGCGGGCGACTTTTGGGCGGACCGGGCTGCAGGGTTTCCATCCGTCCAAACCGCCTTCTGATGGGGTTATGTTTTGGAAAAGTTTCCCGGGGTTTGTAATCCTGCAGGGAGAGGTGATTGGGGCAGGGAAAAATTTTCCCGGGGGTTCTTTGCCGGGGCGCTGGGGGAGTCCACGCTTCAGCTTCACTCATGTGGGGCGCCAAAAACCCGGGAAGTCTTTTTCTTATTATTTTAAATAAAGGATATTTTTTTTAAACAATTTTTTCCCCTTTTTTGAAAAAATTTTTCATTTTTTCCACAGGGGTTTGCTTACGGGGTTGTTTACGGGGGCCTTTGGTATTTTTCGTATATTGGTTTATCTCAAAGGGTTATTTTTTTTACACAGGCAATTTTTCGGCATGCATTTTTGCGGCGAAATTTGGGGCCCCCAATACGAGCAAGATGCGCCCGAAATTTAAACGGTAATCCATAGAAACTATGGATTACGCCTCCTCAATCCCCAGGCGACAATACATCGGATTGAAACGCTGGGAGATAAGTAAAAGAAATTAATGTATATGGGGCCGGCGGGTTGCACCCCCCCCTCATCAGGGGGAGTACGCGCCGGGATCAGCGCGACTCCCAAAACCCGACGAAATTTCGGGGGCGAAACGTACTCCCGGGCCAATTACACTGTGGGGAACACACCCCCTTAAAAATGGACACAAAATTACTTTTTTACTTTGAGCTTGAAGCTCTCTGCTCATGTCATTTGCAACAAGAAGAGCTAAACCCTGCGGGGAAATATTTGGGGCATTGCAACCCTAAAGGTTTGCGACCCCCAAAAACATTGAGTGGTTGATTAAACCTCATATTTTGGACGCTTCCTAACATTTCCTGGGGTTTTACAACAGATTGGGTTTTTTTAAAACTGAAAAAACCCGAGGGAAAAACCTCCCCATAACCTCAGCTGAAAAACCCGGCACCCCCGGATTTTTTTTTGAGGTAGATTTTCCCAAAACTGCCATTTTTTTCTAAAAACTTGGAAAATGTTCCGAGAAATTTTAA